>RJWJ010004763.1:0-73344 GCA_004363605.1 Indri indri | reverse complement strand
CTCTGCTTGAGGAGTGACCCTTCTAATAAATGAATTTGCCCCTGTCCCATCCCTGCTGGACACCATCAGCGGCTCCCCAGGTCCCATAAGAACAAGTGTGAGCTCTGGCCTGGCATTTAACACCCTGCTATCCAGGCCCTGCCTCACACTGTTCCAGCCACGCTAAACCCCTCCCTGTTCTCTACACTGTTCCCTCTGCCTGGAACACTCTCCCTCAACTGTTCCAGAAAACTCCTATCCATACAGCAAGACCCAGGCTGAATGCCCCCAGGGCGGGTCAGGGGCAGCCCCTATACCCGTAGCTCTCTTCACACAGAAATCTCCTTGCCAGGATCCTTGAGGTTGCCTGGGGGTCCAGCTCTCCCCGTGCCCACCCTGCTGACCACTGAGAGTGCAGCATCCTCTCCAGCCACCATGAGCATCCTCGGGAACCGTGCTCGATGCTAGCTTTTATTTCTGAGAAAAACAACTTTCTCCACACCAGATGAGGGAAACGGACAGCTTCCCAGACATGTGTTGCTTCTTCCAGCAATGCCTGAGCCCGTCTGGACACTCCCGTTCAGCCAGGACGGAAGGCAGAGGGGACACCTCCCCCTCTAAGGAGCCCCTGCCCCAGTGCCCTCCCCCAGTGCCACGAGCAGGCTGGGCTGGGGGCAGCGCTGGCCCTGGAGTCTGGAGTTCTGGGCTCTGGCCTGCCCCGGCTTTGCCAGTTACTCAACGTGTGACCTTGGACAAGTCACACTCCCTCCCCAGCCTCAGTCTCCCCAGCCGCAGCATGGAGGGTCAGCATGCTCCTGCCCAGCTACCTCCAGGACCCTGTAAAGTGGGCAGTGCGGAACAAGCCCGCGCGCACCAGGCCTGTGCTGGACTTGGACACACAGTCAATAAAGTCGGAGCCTCAGGCCCTGCCCTCTGGGTGTCGCAGCCCTGGGGAAGAGACAAAGCGAGCAGCAAACAACTGCTGTGAGGCGGGAGGAAATGTGCAGGGGAGAGAAGGACTGCCAGGGCTGAAGGGTCCAGAGAGGAAAAAGCTGGGCATCCAGGAGGACTTCCTGCAGGTGGTGTCTGGAAGCTGGGCCTCGTGGGGCAGGTGGGACTTGAAACCGTGGCACTGGGGGAGGGCGTCGCAGGTGGCAGGCCCGGCGGGGCAAAGGCAGGGAGCAGGGAGAGTGCCAGGAGCCTCCATAGCTGGCCTGGGCTTTGGACCAGCTGCCATGCCAGGAAGGAGAGAGCAGGGGTGGGGCTGGGGGAGAGGGAGGGCGGGGTGTGGAAGGCCTGCAGTCCAGGCTAGTTAGACTATTCGGCGCAATGGGAGCACCGAAGGGGCTAGAGCGAGGATAGAATAAGCAAACAAGCGAAGGAAGGCAGGGAGGGAGGGACACAACAGACCCTCCTGCGCACGGAGCACTTCTGACAGATGACAAACTGCTTTCACGCACACCCAGAGCCTCCGGGACCCCCTGAGGAGGAAGCTGAGGCGGGAGGAGAGAGTGGGACCAGGGGAGAGGTGATTGCCGAGGTCGCAGCTTTGGGCTCCTGGCCCAGTGCTCTCTCTGATGTGCAGGGGAGGGGCGGGAGGATGACACCAGCTGTCACATGGGGCAGGAGGGCTGAGGTCCCTGGAGGTGTCCCCCCAGACACTCCCAACGGCGATTCAAGAAAAAAAGGACTCAGGACAGGAGAGGTGGGGGTGAGATTAAGGGAGGACTTCCTGACCATCCAGAGCCCCCAGATGGGTTCTAGAGGCCTTTTTTCAGGGCCCAAGGCCCTGTCTGTTGCGGAACTGAGAGGCAGCCTGCCCAGAGGCAGGGGGATGGACTAAACAACTGGGACGGGGGCAGCAGGCGAAGGGCCCTCCTGTGTTCCCACCTCAGGGGACAGCACATTTCCACCCTTGCCAGCCCCTGGGGCTCTCAGACCCTCACCAGAGACGCAGACCCAGCTGCCGCCTGCCCTCGGGACCCTGCCAGTTCCACCAGCAGGTCTCGTGTGCACACGGCTGCCACTCGGCGCTTCACAGTTTGCCCAGTGCTTGCCTTGGAATTCTCATTTGACCCCCCGCAACATTCCCAACTGGGGGTCACTGTGGCCCCCATTTCACAGATGAGCAAATGGAGGCTCAGCAAGGGCAAGGGAGTTGTTCAAGGCCACTCAGCCAAGCCAGGAGCAGGCCCTCACTCACTCGGCAACCAAGCCACAGACCCTGGGTCACCTGTGTCTCCTCCTTCTAACACCAACCCAAAGGCAGCCACATCTCCACCGAGACCCTCCTCTCCAGGCCCTCAGCCTGCACCCAGGGCCGCCATCCCACAGGCGCCCTCTCGTGATGGGTCTCCTGGCCGGCTGCGCAGCTCTCCAAGAAGCCAGAGCGATCCTCCCCACCCCGCAGAGTGGCCACAGCTGCCTGCACCCTGCCTGGCACACTCGGGGAAGGCTTGGCGGACGCTGTAATGAGAGAACACCTCTGACCCCAGCCCCAGCAGGCAGAGGGCTGGAGCCAGGCAGGGGAGCGGCAGCAGGCAGGAGTGGGGCGGAGGGGCGGGTGAGAACTCGGACCACAGCTGGGAAGGCACAGAGCAAGCCAGGTTACCCATGAGGGGGACAGCAGGAACACGGGTGCCCGGGGCAGCCCCTCCAGACCTTGCTGTCCAACCCTCTCACCCCTCCGACAGAGAGACGGAGGGCACGAGACAGGGAGTGACTTGTCCAAGGTTACTGGGCAGCTGGCGCCTCCTGCCTCCCCCTTCCCCAGTGGGGAGGTGGCCTTCACAGCAGTCTGGCTTCCCCGCCATGCATGGCTGGTTCCCCCCGCAGCAGCAGCACTGGCTGTCGCTGGAGGCCCAGGAGCATGGGGGTGGGGGCACTGCAAAGTCCTCAAGAGGATCACCCCAGGAAGGCCACAGGAACACACACGCCGGGAACCAGGGCGACCCTCGCCCGGCTGCCTGGAACCCTGGAAGCAAACCTCCCTGCCCTGGGTGGAACATGAAGAACTGGCGTCTCTCCAGGCTCTGCAGGTGGCAGTGGTGTTCTGGATAAAAGCCAGGCCTGAAAGTCAGAGAGATTAGGGTTTTCACCCCAGTTCTACCACACCCTGGCTGTGCAACCCTGGATAAAAGTTACTCAACCTCTCTGAGCCTCACTTTCCTCATCCATAAAATGGGGCTATGAGGTCATCTATCTCCAGGGGTGGCTGTGAGGGTTGAAGGGGGTAATGCGGGCAAGCACTTGGAGCAGCAGGCGTCGGCTCTTACAGCACCCCTGCGCATCTCCTACATGCTGGACACACCACTGGGTGCTTTACAGGAATCGTCTCTGATCACCTTTAATGGCCCCATTACAGAGATGAGAAAACTGCAGCTCAGGGAGATGAAAGGAAAGTGAGTACAACTCACCACTGGCCCTTCTCCCACATGCAGCCAGTTATGCTCCTAAGAAAGGCTCTGCAAGTCTAATCTATGGTGGAAAATAGGTTTCCAACTGATTAGTCATGGCTGCCAGGGGTGCCCTGCTGGAGGATGCCGTGATCAATTAGCAATGTCTGCGCTGACGAGGGCATGGCTACTAGCAGCAGAACTCACACAAATACACCTAAATAACAGAGATTGGATCTGATTTTCCTTGGAAACAATGTCCTCTGAAGGTGTTATGTTCTATCTAAAGACCTGTCGCACAATGTCTAATTGAATCTACTGCAAGCGAAGTGTTGACTCAGCTGTACGTGAGGACCCTGTTCGCCGCTCGAGCGCAAGTAATCAGAGTGATAACCACATGTACAGTGGCTTTTCTAGTCTCCAAAGCTGCACTATCAGGTCACATTGGCCTTATGTACTGCTTTGTCTTCAGTGCAACCCTGTGAAGTGGGAATTAACACTCCCGTTTGACAAGTGGGGAAATTGGGCCTCAGAGAGGTTAAGAAACTGGCCCTTGGTCACACAGCAAGAGGCAGAACCAGCCTCGGGGTCTGTCTGACTCAGGTCCCCAGCACTTTCCTCGGTGCCACATGCCACCGCCCCATGAGTCAAACAGCAATCTATCCCCTGACATTTCAAACCCCGAGACTTCCCAGTTGAAACCCCAGCTGACAGCGCATGCCCAAGGCCCAGGCCAGGTAGGGAGTGGTGCTGACATTTGGGTGGGTGGACCTTTCTTGCCCCAGCTCACAGGCTCCAGGAGAGTCCCAGCAGCCTGCTGGCTCTCCAGTGAGTCAGTGGTGACTCAGGACCTAGCTCTGGCTGGGCGAGGAGCTGAGTCAGGGAGCACGAAGCTTCAAAGGGCAGCTGGCTCTGGGCCAGGGCCCCTCGGCTCCAGGGACACAAGCTCAGGACAGGCTGTCTGCAGCGGACCCTCCCACACCGCCCCGCGCCCTCCTGGGTCTGGCGGTCATGAGCACTGTTCCCGCTAGCCTGATGCCTACACGTGCACCATGGCTTTGGGTTCTCCGTGAGGATGGAACCACCCCCTGCAGGGTCTGGACACGCAAAAGGTCATTTATGGTGGTCACAAGGATTGAGTGCCCAGGGGCCTGTCGTTACACGTTGGCACACAAGATAGCCCAGACCACACAACGCTGCCACACCCAAAACGCCAACAAGCCCACTGAGAAGCCCCAGGTCAAGCACCGCCAGACCTTCCCGCTGAGAGCAGGAGCAGAGGCTTCTGGCCAGGAGAGAACCCCAGAGGCCTCAGCACTGATCAGAGACTCCCCCTGCACACATGCACGCGCACACACACCCCAACTCCAAGCCCCTAAGGCCCACCCTGAGCTCCCCACGACCAAGTCCATGCTCCAGGGGCCCCCTGTGGACACCAAAGTCTCCTGGCCTGCGTGTGCAGAGCCCTCCTCGGCCCCTCTCCCGCGGGCCCGCGGCAGCTATGAAGTCTCGGCCTGCGGCATGGCAGTAGGCCCTCCGACCCCGGCACACAGCGTCACAGCCACCAAGCCTGGGGCTCACACACTCTCTGAAACACAGAATTGCACAGTCTTTGAATCACAGAAGCTTAGAATATTACTGTCGCTGAGCCTTAAATCTTAACTTTGAACCCTTAGTGTCAGTCACAGAAGTCTCGAGTCGGAGTGTCCCGGAGCCTGATGCTTTTGAAGTCACTCAGCTTTGGAATCACCAGGTCTCTGGTCTGAGGAAGCCCAGAAGTTGTCCAGGAAGCCAATTTGGGCTGAGACCTGAACTACCTCCATCCCCCACCCAGTCTGGCAGCCTCTGGCCATGGGGTTCTGGGGGAGCCCCTCTCTCTGAGCAGTTCCCGGGGTGAAGTCCTGAAGGGGGGGCTGGATTCTGCCCTGCCCCTTGGGCCCAGGGCCCCCCAAGACAGACAAGAGCCAAGCCCAGCTCTGCCAGGGATCAGGGCCCCTTCTCCCGTTCCTGGGCCAGCCCTACTGTGGTCTCCAGTCCCAGGCCACAGCTCACACGGCCTGAGGGTAGAGGCGAAAAGGGTGGTAAAGACCAAGGGGACAGTGACCCCAGGGACTCTGTTTGCCCAACAGGCAGGAAATGTGGAAAACTGGATGGGTTCCCGGGGGCTGGCTCAGTGGTCACGGCCCGGGGTGCCTGAGGTCAAGGTGACACACCCCCATGGCGAGTGTGGCTGGCACCTGGGCTCCCAGGACTGGAAGGGGACATGTCATCTGGCCCCTCCTTTTTAGGCGGAGGTGCTGAGGCTCAGAGAGAGGGGACTGCCATGTCACACGCGTGGCCAACAGGACTCAGACCAAACCCCCTGCGTGACGCCTGGGCCAGCTCTGTGCTCTTCCAGCCCAGCCGGACCTGCCGTCTGAGACTGAGCTGGGTCGGGCTCCCTGGCCAAGGTCCCCTGAGCCATGTCCCTGAGCAGCACTGCTCACCCTGACCACCCGAGGCTCAGAGAGGTGAAGTGGCTTACTCAAGGTCACGTGGAACCCAGAGGGCTTCCCTGAGGAGGTACCGCTTAAGCTGCGATTTGAAGGATGCAGCAAAGGATTTGGCCAGACGGAGAAAGAAGGGAACGGCATTGCAGACGCAGGGAAGAGCGTGTGGGAGGCCCTGAGGCCTGCGAGAGCACAGGGGAGGCGGAGCGGGGGGAAGTGGGCTGAGGGGGGCACACAGGGCCTGGTGGGCCAGGTTAGGACTTTGCTCTGTGCTCCAGGGCAATGGGAGACCGTGCGGGGCCCCAAGCAGGAGTGACATGAGCACACTAGAGGCAGCAAGCGGAGGCAGGAAGACTTGGGAGGAGGCTGCTGCCTCCCACCCCAAACAGAGGCACAGGGAGAAAGGGGGCGCGCAGGGCCCCACCCTGCATGTGGGTCCCGCCCAGTGTGTCGGGATCCTCTGCCCCTGGCCCACGGCCCTCACCACCTGTGTGGTCACTGCCCCTGGGTCTGGGCCAGGCTCTGACTTACCTGCACCGCCAGCCCCAGCACAGACCTGGGGCTCACACCCAGGGCCTCTCCGAGCCAGCCCCCGGACTGACCCCACAGCCATCAGCAACTTCCAGCCCGTCTTGTCAGCAGAACACTGGGTACTCCGGGGTCCAGTGTCTCCCTCACCCCCCACCACCAAGGCCCAGCAACCTCGTCCCCTCAGGTCCCCTAACCAGAGGAAGGCGTGGGCAGCTGGGGCTCTCAGAAAAGAGCTCCACCCCAGTCCCCCGTTGGTCCCGGGCAGGGGACAGCCTGAGGCCGCACAAAGGATATGGGTTGCACACCATCTTGATGCACCAGTTCCGGGGGCTGGTGGTCTGCCGCAGGCAGAAGAAGGCAACGGGTGCCAGGTCCGGGTGTGGGACATCAGGATCGGCTCCATCCAGGGGCTCCTCCAGGCCTGGCGGGGAGGGCGGGGGGCTCTGGGCCCCGGGCTGCTCTGTGACCCCCGGCTCAGCAGCCGGGGCTGCTACAGATGAGGAGGGCGGCGAGGCACTCTCAGCCATGTCAGTGCCGAGCTGGGAGCCCTGGGAGAGACAGAGGGGGCGGCTCATGGTGGGGGCAGCCTGGCACCCGCTGCCCAACCTGCCTCCCCCCACGAGGGACACAGCGGCTCTGGCAGCCCAGTCTCAGCCCCGCAGGCCCCACATCAGGAAAGGGCTGAGGGCCCAGCCGCCCCAAGTCGGGATCTGCTTCCAAGCCAGTGGTCACCGGCAAGCCCGGCAGACCTGGCCAAGCCTCAGTTTTGGCAAATGGAAAGAGTGGGGAGAATAAAACCTTTTAGGATGTAATTGTGATTTTTTTTATAAGACTAGAGTTGTGTATTTATCCACAATTTGCATATTATCTATTCAAAGGCGTAGAAAACTTGCAAGAAAAAAGAGGTCATTGTAAAGAGACGTTGTTGCCAGGACAGCGCGAGAAGTTGGGGTGCTATGAAATCAGATGCTGGGGGACCCCAGAAAGCCAGGAAAGAATCACAGTAGGCTTCCCTGAGGGGGTGAGCCCCAAGCTGAGACCTGTAGCTGAGCCCTTGACCCAGGGACCTCCCACCCTCTGCTTCACAAGGCTGAGAACCCAAGGGTCTTAGCGGCCAACCTCTTTGCTTTACAGGTGGAGAAACTGAGGCTCAGAGAAAGGACGAGACAAACGTGCAGCCGAGTAACAGCAGAGACAGACCCCATCAGCGCCAGCTTCCGGGTGTGTGGCCTGGGCAGCTGCACAGGACCCAGCGCTCGGCAGGGCCCTGCCCTTGCTTTAATGTTCTGCTATCACGAACTTGACATTCTTAATTTTTTAGCAATGGGTCCCACATTTTTACTTTGCACTGGGCCGTGTAAATCGTATAGCTGGTTTTGGTTCCAGCTCAGGGGACCTTCTACACCCTGGTCTCTTCTGAAGCTCTCAACAACCTCGGGAAGATTATCGTACCCATTTGGCAGATGGGGAAACTGAGTCCCAGAGAAGGGTGTGGCTTGCCGAGGCTGCACTCTGAGCCAAGTGTAGCGACAGGTGGTGTTTAGAGGCCAGAATCCCAGCACCAGCCCTCCAGACCCACTTAGTGACAACTGACAGTGCCCTCACTGGCCAAGAGCCTCGACAGCCAGCCAGCGGCAGGCTGGGAAGAACAGCCACTCCCAGGGCCTGCCACTCACCACCTCACCCAGGAGGCTATTAATCCCTGCAGCCTTCTCCGCTGGGGTCCCCTGGGCCCTAGAACCCCAGCCGTGCCAGGCTGGGCAGTGGGAGTGGGAGATGAAGCCCAAATCCCTGGTGCCCACTGGCTGCTGCTGGCGGCTGCTGGGCTGGCGGCGAAGCTGCCCGGAGCTGATGCGTTTGGACATTTGTCCGGTTCCCGGGGGCAATGGGCGGGAGCTGGTGCCTCCTGCCACTTCCCCTGGCTGGTCAGGGAGGCAGAGTTCTCTCCTGAGCTCGGGGCTTTGCTCTTGGTTGCAGAAAAACAGCCACGGGCCTTACATAAGCTCCCAGACACCTTGGACTGCCACGTGTCACCCTCCTGGGCTGAAACACATCCTTGCTGGGATGGCTCCTGGTCTGCCCACCGCTGCACCAGCCTCGGAGCCCACCACTCCCTCCACTGGCCACTTGCTGTGGCCCAACTGCACCTCCTAGGTCCTAGAGCAGGCAGGCTGCCTGTTCCCTCTCGTTGGAGCACCTTCCCCTCCTCCTCCCCATGCCCTGTTCTTCCAGGCCCTGCTATTTCATTCATTTGTGCAATGAGCACCTACTATGTGCAGGCACTGGAGTGGGCTCTGGGGCTCTGCTGTTGAATGAGTCAGACTTGGCACCAGCCCCCACTCAGCTCACACTCCAGCAAGGGAGAGAGACACACCCATCGACTAATTTCTCTTTCTGCTTTTCCATAGCTCTTATCACCATCAAACATAGTGCATAATTTATGTATTTATATCTGTACGATTTAGTGTCTGTCACCTCAACCTAAAAGAAGGCTGTTAAGAGAACATGGACTGTGGTCTGTTTCATTCACTGCCGTATCCCCAGTGCCTGGAACAGTGCCTGGAACATACTAGACGCTCAATAAATATTTGTTGACTAAATGAATAAAAAGTACTGAGAAGTAAATAAACAAGGGAGAGGGGTGGGAATGGAGAGAAACCACTGCCCTCTGTAAAGGAAGAGACATTTAAGTGAAAACCAAGAATCAGAAGGTACCAGCCATGAGTGATCTGTGGAAGGAACAGCATGTGCAAAGGCAGAGAGGCTGGAATCAACTCAGTGCATTTAAGGAACAGAAATGAGGCCAGTGTGGCTGAGCCCGGGGCAGGGACAAAACCGGAAAGTATGGCAGGGCCCCGTGTCAGCGCGCAGGAGCCCGGCTCTAATCCCGAGAGCAGCAGAAGCCATGGGAGGGTTTCAGGCAGGAGACTGGTCTACATTTTTAAGCCATCCCTCTGGGGGATGAAGGGACAGTGGGTGGAGGGGCAGGGGTGGAGCAGGGAGGGCCAGGAGGAGGCTGAGAAATGGGCTGGCCTGGCCTCGGCTGTTGGCGTTGGTGGGAGACGGGGGTGGGCTGAGACATATGAGCACCAGGCCCTGTGCCGGCCGTGATGGCACACACCCACCGCACCCCAGCACTGCTGAAATCCTCCTGCGACCTCACAGGTGGACAGACGGCCCCCACCTCTGGGACCCCACAAAACCCTCCTCTTCTCCCTCTGAGCTGCATCTGTTTTGAATTTACTTGTTTTTGCATCTCCCAACTCTGTTTAAAACTGTCACACTATGTTGTTGTCCTCTGTCCTCACACCTCTCCCCCTCACTGTGGGGTTCCTAGAAACCATGACCCCCAAAGCTACCACCCCTAACCCACTCCCCACTGCCGCCCAGCCTCCGCCCTCTCACCCGCTCCCACTTCCCACCCAGCCTCCACCCTTTGACCTGTTCCTTAGCAGCTGCCTAGGCCAACACCCTTTGACCCACTTCCCACTCCCGAGGCCCCCAGGTCAGCCCAGAAACTCCCTTTTTCCTGCCCAGCTCCTAACCCCAGCTGCCTATGTTCCCATGGCTGGAAGCCCTGGGCCCCCCCGGATCCAACCTGTCTGCAGATGGAGCCTCACAGAGATGAGAGGACTTGCTTTAGGGGTGATGGCACTGGTAGATTCAAACACGAGTCCACTGGGCTCCAGAGTCTGAGCTGCCTCCATGTTCCCAAGTCTCTTCCCTCTAGATGATCCCAGGGCCTAACCCCGACACTCCTTTCCCAGGGTGGCCTACCAAGCACTGGTGTGGCAACTGGACTGGCCTCCACAAGCTCGGGCAGGAGCAGAGGCCCATTGTGTCTGGAACACCTCCTCCCATTCCTGATTCCATCAGCCTCTTGGAGCCTTGAGTCCCCTCTCTGTAAAGCTCAGCCCTCCTCCTGTCTGCTTCAGCAGACCCTTGTGAAGAGGCAATGGGAAGGCACTCTGGGACCCGGGAAGGCAGATGGCCAAGCAGGCATGGGACCAGCTGTACCATCCCCAGGGGCTGCTACTCCAGCCCTCCCTCTACCATCACCACCACCACCACCTCCATCATCACCACCATCATCACCACCATCACCACCACCACCACCATCATCACCAACACCATCACCATGATCACCATCACCACTATCATCATTACCACCACCACCACCACTATCACCATCATCACCATCACCATGACCATCATGACCACCATCCCCACCACCAGAACCACCATCACCATCACCACTACCATCATCACCACCATCACCATTATCATCATCAGCATCACCACCATCACCACCATCACCACTACCATCACTATGACCCCATCAGGCAATGGCCAAAGGGCTTTCTATTCCTCATCTGTGTCAATTCTCACCACAGCCCCATGACATACAGACCATCCTCATTCTTCATGGAGGAGGACACGGGCCCCAGGGAAGTCCAGCAGTGCCCACAGTCACCCAGCTGGTACAGGACAGAGCCAGGGTCCCAGCTCAGATCTGCTCACTCCCAAGCCCAGGCACTGAACCACTACAAGCACCACCCTGGGACAGGGACAGTGCCCTGGAACCAGCCCTCTCCTCCCAGCTG
This sequence comes from Indri indri, assembly GCA_004363605.1. NCBI lineage: Eukaryota > Metazoa > Chordata > Mammalia > Primates > Indriidae > Indri > Indri indri. Next base: position 62,346 of record RJWJ010004763.1, on the reverse strand, counting down.
AGTCACCAGGCAGTGGCAACACAGCTGCTGGTCCAGCCAAGACCCCCAAGTCTTCCCAAGGAGGTGGGGAAACCTGTCTCCCAAAGTCTTCCGGCCAGCACTCAAAAGCCCTTCGAGTGTTGTGTGGGAAGCCTTGTGTCTCCAGAGCAGAGCTCAGAGCCCTAGTAGAGGAAGACCTGAGGTCTGGCTTGGTCGCCCCAGATCCCGTGTGTGTGTGTGTGTGTGTGTGTGTGTGTGTGTGCATAGGCATGTGTGTTTTCACACAGGCAGGCAACTTGTTTATCCCTCTGTCAACAATCACACACCAGCTAATGTCCCTGCCAGAAGAACAAACAACACATTCATTCAGGGAACACTAGAATCCAGGAATCTCAGAATCAGAATATCTTAGAATCACTCAGAACCCTGGAGGCCCAAAATATTAACTACAATATCCTGAATCTATAGTGTAGAGTTTCAGAGCACGGGCGCTAGAGCCGGGACTCAAACAGGGGTCTCCGCTCTGGCACCAACCCACCTTGGCACACAACTCAGCCTGGCAAGTGCCCTCAGCTACTCTGTCCACAAAATGAGGGGTGACCACCCTGGGGCAGGGCTGCCATGTGAATGAGCTGGGTAACAGCACCAGGTGCTAGGCAAGTGCAGAGTGAGGCCCTGGATGGCCTCCCATCCGTCAGCCACAGACGTCTGGGCTCCTGGAACTTAGGAGCCCCAGAAATAGTGTCCGGTTTAGACTCTTACGGTCTCCAGATCCTCAAACAGGACTCCCCGAAAAGAACAGAACCCCTCAAGTGGCCTAATCCATCACAACACACACTCAGAGGCACAGAGATCACAGTCACACTCATACAGACTCACACCCATAATCACACCCTCCAGAGCACACTCACCCAGACACACACTCACAGATACACAATCACACACATAACAAACAGCAACGCACATTCACACGTACATACACACAATCACACACAGACACATAACATACATAATCACACACACAGACAACATACACTCACACACACAATCACACACATACACACAACCCAATGCAGAGCCTGCATCTGGCAATCTGCAGAGAAGCCTTTGTGAGGCTGTGGGAAACCTGCCTCCCAGAATCTTCCAGCCGGCATCCCAGAGCCCTGAAACCCTCTGTCTGCTCCCTCTTCCGCATGACAGCCCTGCAGATGCATGACGACAGCCCGCCCACCCCTGAGCCTCATCTGCCCCAGGCCTCTTGTCACCAGCTCCCTCAACCATTCCTTGGGTGACAATTTCCAGATCGTCTTCCTCCCTGGGACCCCTCCCCAGTCATGCTAGGGTTTGCCCACTTTCCTCTGCATGAGCAGGACCAGATTCGCACCAAGCAACCCAGAGCAGAGCAGACAGGGCTGATTCTGCAGGTGGGGCCTCTCTTGATGCAGACCGGGAGCCCCAGAGCCCAGCTGGCAATGCAGTCAGACTGCAGCACCCGAGGGGCATGTGGTTCACCAATCCCCTCAGATCTTCTTCAGAGAAGTTGAGCCAAGCCAGGGCTCCTTGACCCAAAGAGGAATGGCTGAAGTTTGACCCCCATTTGCATGACATGACACAAGACCTGCTCTGGTCTGGCCAGGTGAACCTGCCCACATCTTACACTCATCTTGGACCTGTCACCAAAATCAACAGCTAGCCCTCCCAGCTTCACAGCATATTCAGTGAACTGGATCAGCACCCCCTGCCATGACGGCTAAGGAGAATCACAGCCAACGTTATTGGTGAGCACTTACTATGGCCAGGCACCTCGTTACAACCCGGAGAAGAAAGTGCTTTCACTCTCTCCACTTTACAGGTGAGGAAACTGAGGCACAGAGAGGTTAAGGGACTTTACCAAGGTCTAGAGCTAGGTAAAATGAAAAGAGTGAAAGAGCTAGAATTTGGATCCAGGGAGTATGACTCCGGATCACAGTTAAAAGGTTGTCCTTTAACAGGAGGTTGCAGCCCACCTGCCCCCTGCCCCTCTACCTGCTCAGTGTGTCACTAGGCATCGTCATTTGTTTTCAGCCAGTCTCGTCTTATGACATGTGCCAGCAAGCGAGGCTGTGTTTGAATCCATCTCCCTGCAAGCGCCTGCTGATCAGGTTTTGCTCACTCTGCGGTAATTAGGGCCTCAGGTCTCACTGCAGCTAATGCATCAGGCGGAACATGGTCCCTGTCGGAGGCACAGGGTCCGGAGACCCAGGGCCCGGGATCGAGGACCAGCTCTGCCCTCACCGTGTCGCACAGCTGTCCAAGCTCCAGCTCCTCTTGCACAAAACACAGAAGACGGTGCCTTTTCTACCTCAAAAACAAGATAAGAAATGGGGGAAGAGATTCGGAAAGTATCTTAATTAAAGGGAAACAGCTTCACTGTACGAGGTCCATGCTTGGCCCTGCAAACACTTCCAAGCCTTACAAAAATCCTTTAAGGCAGAAGGTATGATTCCAATTTTATACGAAGCTGATGTTCCTGTGATGCCAAGTGACTTGCTCCTCTGGGCTGTGGTCACAGACCTGCTCATCTCTGCCCCGGCTGGGATAAGAGTCGAGCAGTCTAGAGAGGAAGCCTGAGTCCCTGGACCAACGGAGGGCGGGATACAGCCCTCGCTGCTCAACAGGGCAGGAGGGAAGACCCCAGGCTCTTCTCAAAGTGCCCCATTAGCCAGATGGCTCCGGCCAGAGTCGAGGAGAAGGGGGCAGTTGGCAGAGGCAGAGCTCGGAAACAAAGGCGGAAGGTGTGCGAGGCAGGGCCATGTCTGCACTGGACCTGGCCCCGGAGAGACCGTGGCCTCCACAGGACCTCCACCCCCAAGAAACCACCTCCTTCTCAGCCTCTCCGCTCAGAAAGCCCCCAGAGCTCCCAGCACCTGCTCAAAGGTGTCCAAACACGGTGTGCTAAGCCTTCCAGAAGCCGCACCCTCACGAGTCGAACACAGCCTGTGTTCTCCGCTCCCAGAGCACGGAGGACATGAGGACTTGCCACCATGTCCCCACACAGCACCTGGCCAGGGAGGCCTGGGCCTCTCCCACAGGTGCGGACACTCCAAGAGGGCAATTTTGTCTGTTCCCTTCTGTTCACTGCTGTGTCCCCCTGTGACCAGAACAGGGCTTGGAACACAGTAGATGCTGAATAAATGTAAGAGAGAAAAGGAAATCAGAAAATCGGATTTGCTTTCTTCCCTCTGTAGACTGGCAGCAGCGTGAGGGGGAGAGACTCAGCCCACATCTTCCAGGCTATCGGGAGCCACAGGCCCACAGACCTGAAGCCCCCATGGATCCACGGACGAAGGAGCCCACTCATCCAGATTCACCCACAGACCCCACACTCAGACATCCACAGAGATCCATAGACCGTGCACCCACAGGGGTGCAGGGCACGGACAGCCCCCAGCCCGGCCCCAGGACTCCTGGGGACACAAGCATTGACTGGGGCATTAAGGCAGGGGCACATCCTGGGGACACGTGGGAAGAAAACGTCCTGCAGAAAAGAACAGGAGGGAGGGAGGAGTCAGAGGGAGGAGTCAGAGGGGGGAGGGGCAGGAGCCTTACTCTCCCCGCAGCTCAGAGGGGTTTCTCTGGCCCCCACCCGCTCCCCTGCCCAGCCTGGCGTTCCCTCTTTCCAGACAGTTTTCGAGCACCCTGAGCTGGGGGCTGGGGAGTCAGGGAACAAGGCAGCCGGGGAGGAGACAGACGTGTTACCTTGGAAAGTGCTGGGAGCTGCTGGGGGCGGGAGCGCTGGAGGGTGGGGGAGGGACAGACTGGGCCCAGAGATAGGCTGGCCTGGGAAGGGGCCCACACTTGGGGAGTGAGGTGAAGGTGGCAGAGAGGAAAAGGGAGCGGGGGATGGGGTGGGGTGTGGGGGTCCGAGGTGGCCACCCGCGGGCTCAGGGTGGGGATCTGGGTCCAGCACCACAGAGCGCTGGATCGGCTGGAATCGCGGCGGTTCCGGAACCTGCTCCCAGCTTGGCTGCGGGCTCACCAGGGGCAGGCCGCCTGGAGCCAGCCAGAGAGGGTGGAAGAGGAGGGGGTTCTCGCAGCAACCTCTACCCCCACCTCCCCACCCAAGGTCAAGGGGAGTCAGCAGGGGCTGCAGGACTGCCTGGCGCCCCCTGGTGGGCCTAGAAGATGCCCTCTCAGCCCCAGCCCTCTGGGAAGTGCCTGACATAGGGTGGGGGATGGGCGGGGGCACGCCAGGTGGGTGGGCAGGAATGGGGAGAAGGGGACAGACAACCCTGGCCAAAGGGAGGGGGAGGGGACTTCAGTCGGGCCTGCAGCCCCTTCCCCAAGCCTCCCATCGTGGCGCCAGGGCAGGCGTGGCAGCTCTGAGCAGCCAGGAATGCAGAGACCAGAGGACACGGTGTGGTGCCCAGACCCTCCAGGGGTGTGCGGGGAGGTTCATGGGTTTTATGCCAGGTCAGCGCAACACCCCCAGGATATGCTCTTCCCATTCCCTCCTCCTCACCCAGCTGCAGCTCCAGACTTGGTCCCTGCCCAGTGTCACTGTCCTGTCCTGACCTGTCACCCACTGGCACCCTTCCTCCACCTCAGCGATGGTGGTGGAGGCAGGGAGGGAACTGGGAGGTCTCTGCCCAGTCCCCACCCCAGCCCCAGATCCTGGAGACTGAACAGAAAGTTTGTAGGGAAGGGTGGACAAGAGTTTCTGAAGCAAGTCCTCAGGGCCGAGGGAGCCGCTGATCCCAGAGGTGACTCAGTGTGAGCAGGGCCTGAGGATCGGCTGCGGGGAGGCAGGCCCAAATCCCTGGGCCAAATCCTTTCCCGGCCAGCCCACGACCCCGGCCTGTCTGCACAGCATCCTCGCCCCTAGCAGTGCGGCTGGCAGTGAGAGACAGAAGGACAGACTGACAGCCTGCTCCTGCCAAGCCGGGCGCTCCAGCCGAGGACACTCCTCACATGGCGTGTCAGACCCCATCACACCACACATGCACAGACACACGCAGGCCCACTCGAGTGTGCGCTCACGCTCGCTCGCTCTCTCTCTGACACACACACACACACACACACACACACACACACACACACACACGCCTGGCCCCAGAACACAGACACTCAGGGCCAGAATATGTCTCAGGGGTCTCTTCGGACCTCCATCTCATCTAAGGCTCGGGAGACCCCAGGACCATAACCGGGAAGAAAGACACAGCAGAGGGGCTGACTGATGCCTCAGCCTGGGCCTATCCAAGGGCCCCCTCCCCAGGCACCATGACCTCCCCCAAAAGGGGCCTTCCCATCCCCTGCCAAGCCCTCCTGGCCCCCACATCCCCCACACATACCACCCAGCAGACAATTAACACCCAATCATCATAAACACTCATTATATAACCATCTCCAGCTGCTGAGGGCTCCTTTTACCCCCTAGAGTCCCAGCTCCGACCCTAGCCTGGCATCATGCCGCTTGGCCTTAGCCAGGGGCTGGGGTACTGGCCAAGGGGGGCCCCTCTACCACCCGGGCCTCGAGGAAAGTTACGCCCTGCCTGGGATTCCCCCATACAACGCCCCTGCTGCCGCCTCCCCCGCCAACACTCCCGGCTCAGCCGCCGGACACTGGCTCCAGCTCTGATCCGCCTGCAGAGCTGCAGCAGCAGAGGGGCAGCCGGACGGACGGACAGCCAGCCTGGGCCCCTGGCCGGCAGCCTGACTTGTTGAATAAATTTCTGCAGCGCTGGCTCAGCCGGCTTCAGTATTGGCACCGAGAGAACTTTCGTGGCCTTGGAGAGGGGACCGGTCAAAGTTTCCTGTCCTCCCTCCCGGCCCCGAAGGCACGGGATGGGGGGCCCACCTGCTGGGCACGCGCGGGTGGGGGCACGTTCCCCAGAAATAAATAAATAAACGCCTCAGTAAAGAAAGAACCCAACGCGCCAAGAAACTGGCATGGGGCTGAGCCCTCCCTCCCTGCCCCTGCACCCGCACCCCCACCTCCACCTACCTTGGCATGGACGGGGCTGGGCCACGGGGGGTCGTCCAGGTTGGAGACGCGGGGACGACGCGTCCCCGAAGCCGGCAATCCGGAGGGACCCCCCAGCCCCGCCAGCCGCGCCCCCGCCCGTTCAGGATCAGCTGAGCCCCTGGGGCGCGAGGGGCGGCGGGCGGTGGGCGGCGGGCCCGGGGGCCCGGGCCATGGCGGGAGGCGGCGGCGGGCGGACGCGCGGCGAGGCTCCCGGCGGGCGGCGAGGAGCGGGCGGCGCAGACGAGCCGCGGACCGAGCCGGAGTTGGAGCGCGCGGCGGGCGGGCGCGCGGCGCTCCGGGGCCGGAGCCGGGGCGGGGGCGGGGGCGCCGCGGGGACCGAGCGGCGGGGCAAGCGCCCGGGAGAGGAGCGGCGCGGCGGGGGCGCGGGGCCGGGGCCGCGTCCCTCGGCCGCTCGCCCCTCCGGCCCGGGGCTCCAGGCGCGGGGGCTGCGCGCGGCGGGGGCTGCGGAGGACCCGAGCGCCCGGCGGTGCGGGGACGTGCGGCGGCGGCGAGACCGAGCCGCGCCGCGTGCGAGGAAAAGCCGTCCTTATACTGACACCAAATGTCTTCGGGGAAAGCTGCAGGCGCGGGACGCTGGAGGGGGGAGGCGTGGAAGCGACAGACAGACTGACGGCGGCGACCGGTGAGCCCCCACTCCTCCCCCACCTCCAGTGGGCAGGAAGCCCCCCGCCTTGCGGTCACCTGCTTAAAATTCAGGATCGTGCCTGGGGGAGGGTCCTGACCCTTAGCATGGGGGCTGCGTCACACGTAAAAAAGGGGGGTCCCATTGCTGACCACCCCCAAGTCCCAGGTATCTGCCCGGCCACCTTACACTCTGGATTCTCACTGAGATGCGAAATCGGGGTTGTTTATCCCACTGCCCCAGTGAGGCGCCTCTCATCTAAGGCCACCAGCTCTCAAATGGTGGAGGTGAGCTAGAACGCGATTCCAAAGGTCGCTCCACAGCCCATGCTGCCTCCCTGCTTCTCATTCACACACTGCTTCTCATTCGCACACCCTTCAAAGCTTGGCTGAAAGGCCACCTCCTCCAGGAAGGCTTCCAGGAGGGCCCCCAGGTGGAACAGATGCCTCCTTCTCCAGCAGCAAAGACCTCAGCCTCACTTTCTTTGGGCAACCTGGGGTGCAGGACCTGAGAGGTCAGCCTTCTCCAGGAAACTGGAACCTCTTCTTGTGCTCCTGCAGCACCAGTTCCTCCAATTCCATGCCCCTCAACCCACCCTCTCTTTCTCCCTCACCCAGAGGCTGTGGACTGGGGGGGAGAGGAGGGTCCAAGGTTATAATCCCCTTTTATTTGTTCACTTGTATCCAGCCAAACAAATTAAAGGCATCTAGACCCTCCCAAATGCAGGTCACATCGACTACTCACTGTCCTGCAACTCAGGAAGCATTTAATGAGCTCCTACTATGTGCTAGGCACCTCTTTAAACCTCCTGGAGTTCCCCCCTTTTGCCCCCATTCTACTGAGGAAGAAACTGAGGCCAGAGATGAACTGCCTGGCCAGGTGCTCAGCTGGGAAGCATCAGCTCCAAGTGTGAGTCTGGTGCTTCCAATCCCTGCCCAGGTGTCTCCACACGGGGCCAGCCAACCAGCCCTCTCCACCTCCTTGGAGAATGTTCAGTGTGGGGCATGGCACCGGGGGTCTGAGGGGAGCTGAGGCCTGCCCCGGGGCCCCCTGTTCCAGCAAACAGGCGCAGCTTTGCAGGAAGGTGCAATCAGGTTCGATCCCAGCTCTGCCACGTCCTGACTGAGGGTGGTAGGCAAGCCCCTTAACATCTCTGAGCCTCAGGTTTCTCATCTGTGAAATGGGGATAAAAGCTCACACTTTGCAGGATGCGAACAGTGTATAAAGGACTTAGCACAGTGCCTGGCACATAGTAGGTGCTCGATAAATATTCGTCCCGTCCTAGCTTTTAATCTATCCTAGGAAACAACACAAACCTTTGTAACCAGACCACAATACAAGGTCGTGTGAGCACACACAAGGCTGGGAGGTATCTTGTAGGTGTGAATTGAGCAGGCCAGACAGCATCCACGGGTGGAATGGATTTGTTTCAGATCAGAGTGGGCTTCAGATCAGTAGTCTTCAGGGAATGCCTCATCAAAGGCAAGAGATTTGAACTGGGCCTTGAAAGCTTATGCAGGATTGAGATAAGAGGAGAAGGGGTGGGTGGAGAAATGGCAGCCAGGAGGGGGAAGGCAAGGAGCAGGAGCAAGGCGTTGCAGCAGGCACTCTCCGCCCTGGGCTGAACACACACCTGGGAGGCCTGAGCCCGGGCGGGTGAAAGAAATCAGGCAGCAGGGCAGGGGGAAGATACCAACCATTGCTCCTCGCTTCCTCCCCACTCTTCTCTGGCAACACTGTCATAAAGTTCGGAATGTTCATCGGGACCTTGGGAAGCCACCAGATGGTGAATTCTCAGGTCTGGGTCCCTTCGCCTACAGCCTCCTGAAGTGGCCGTCCTGCTCCTGCTTGCATATCTGAGGTGCTGCAGATCTCACCACCTCTCGGGGCAGCTCCTTTGCTCTCTGGCATCTCTGATCATTCAAAGTTCTTTTTATATTTGAGCAGAAATCTGCCCCCTCCTTGATCCTAGTTCCTTCCCTGTCCCAGCAGCACTAACACTCCCTTCCCAGCCTCCTTCAAGCATCCACACTGGCAGGAAGTCCTGCTTTATATCTAACCTAAACGCTTTGTGCTTCAACTAAAATCTTAGTTGTCTGCTCTGTCACTATTGCGGCCACCTCAGGCCACCTCTAGGATAGGGGTAGGTTCTGTGGGACATAGAGGATACAGACAGACTAAAAGTCGAGAAAGAAGCAGGCTGAGGGGCAACCCTCAAACCTGCTGGGGGATGGGAGTGCGACACCAAGTCTCGGCAGAAAACAAGGCTGGGGAGGTCCCTCCTGGAGGCTCTCGCTGGCTGCAGGAGCTTCATTTATTCATTATTGCTATTTATATTGTGCCTGGTATTTGCAGAAGACTACATCAGCCGCACACGCTCATTAGGCCCGCAATGTCCTGGGAGCAGGGGCTTGCCAGGGCCCTGCCAGGAGCTGGGCGAAGTGGACCCGGGCCTGGAGCCCGCTCATGCACCTACCTGACAGCTGGGCCAGGCTCCCTGTCGCCTCCCCAGACCCCCCTCCCCCGCCCTCTCCCAGAGACAAAGCCCAGCCAGGTCCTTGCCCATACTCCAGCAGCTGCTGGGACCAGGCTCACCCCACTCTCCCACCACCCCCAACTTTCTTGCACTTATAGTGGCTGAATAGATAGGAAGCATCCGATAACAGGGATAAACAAGCCAGCGGGAGCTGAAGGAGGCAGGGCCAGGATTCCTGCCCTAGGGCATGACATAAAGATCCTAAGAGCACAGAGACACAGATTCCAGTATCCTCAGAATCCCCACTGATTTATTTCTCAAATGCTCACAGACATTTATCTGTGCCAGGCCCTGGCCTAAGCCCTTGACAAATAGTAACGCACTTAATCCTTATCACAATCTTGTAAAATTGTTGCCACTCTTTTACAAATGAGGATACGTGGGCACAGAGAGGTTAGGTAACTTGCTCAAGGTCACACAGCTAATAAATGGCAGCATCTGGGCTCTTAATTAGGAGTCTAGATTCTAAGACTCCAAAGTTGTAAGAGTTTCCAGGATTCTAAACTGACGGGGTGGCTCCACCTACTAAAGGAGGGAGAGGCCCAGCCCAAGATACCCTCCCATGGAGCACATTCCTCCAGGGCATGGAGAAGGACCTCTCTCCCCAGCCCTGTGGGGGCCCCAGTTCCCCAGTCATCCTCCAAGCAGCACTGTGGCCTCAATCCCGAGAACCAGGCCCAGACAGGAGCATTGGTCCCCACTAGTGCTGCCTTGGGAGCAGCCAACCATGATAGGAGAAAACCAGTGGCAGAAAGCAACTTTCAACATTCTAAAAGCATTTGTTGATCACCTACTGGGTACCAGGTCTGTGCCAGGGCCGAAGGACATTACCAGATGGAAAAGTCTGGACGTGCTGACTGTGGGTGAAACAGGGAGGAGATCTGGAATGAGACCCAGAGAGAGGGTGGGCCAGACACTGGACTTCCCATACACGATGGGGCAGCCTGAGTGCCAGCACCATGGGCACCTTGATGGGTTTGGAGGGGCCGAGGTGGCCCGAGAGCCCCCTGGAGGGTAGTGGCCGTGTTGTTCTGCAGCATAAAGGGAGAAGAACTGGAAGGTTTAGAGAGAGAAGAGACTGCAAGAAGGAGGAGGCCGGGGTCACACAGAAGGGGATGCACCTGGGGAGAATCCCCCAGAAGAGGCCGGGGGCTTTGATTTGAAGTCCCTTGCATGGCTGCAGTGTCAGCATCCAACCCCCCCAAGTCCCCAGGAAAGCCCGCAGGAGTTTCCCACGGTGGATGTTGAGAAAGGAGATGAGTCCCCCTCAGAGCCGACATGAGCAAGAACAGCCCTGGGCAGGTCAGCCGGTCCCTCCCCCATCCACACTGTGCCAGCAGAAGCAAAAGGTCAAAGCCAGAGGGGCCAGGAGGACATTGGCAGCCCCCCAAGGCTGCTGCATCCACGGGAATCCTGTCCAGGCAGGAGGGGTGGGAGTGCAGCCGGCTGGACCTAGCTAAGGAGCAGGGGACCCCTCATGCCAGCTGGCAGGTGCCCACTTGCTCCATTAGCCCACTCGACCCTCCCAAGGTCCTCACTGATCAGGGTCACACACCTCTTCTTACCCATGGGAGAACCAGAATCCAGAGAAATGAAGTAAATTGCCCAGGGTCACATAGCTGATGAGCGGCTGAAACAGGACCCTATGCCACAGCGAGTGCGTGCACATGCGCACGTGTGTGTCTGAGAGAGAGTGCCTCCTCCCACCTGCCCAGGACAGAAGGCCGGAAAGGGGCAGAGGGCAGATGGGGAGGACAGATCTCAGGAACCTCAGCTTCCTGCCAGGTGGGAGGCCCCTGACTCTCACCCAAAGCAGGTAACTGATGCCCTAGAAGCTTCCTGGATGGGGCTCAAGGAATCCAGTCTGGATGCATCCAGGAAGGGCTGCAGCTGGCTAGCGGGGGAAGAAGGTGTGAATGTCAGAGAGGAGAACCCCAGGGGGCAACTGCCCAGACCCCCACCCCAGACAGAGACACCAGAGCCCTCACATATGACTGGCGCGTGACAGGTGGCGCATCACGTCCCTTGCACCGCCCGGCGTCCCGGGCCCCGGCACGCATTAGGTGCTCATGTTTGCTGAGTGCATTTCTTGGAAGCCACTGTTCCAGGGCAGTCATTTCCAAACCCATTGTACTCATGAGGAGATTGCGGTTGAGAGGGGTGACCTGAAATGCCAACGGCTACTCCAGGTGATCCCTCTGTGATATCTGTCAACCATCATCAGATGTTGGACATGCGGAGATGGATGACCCCAGCCCAGCGGGGTGAGCCACCTTTACACAACCTGGGTGTAAGCTCGGTAGAAGAGAGCTGGGGCCTGGGAGGAACGGGTCTCTTCGGGGGTGGGGGCGGCATCAAAGGAGGCTTCATCTGGAAGGCCTGGGAGGGGTGGCAGTGGCGGATCAAAGAGCTTTCCTGGCCAAGCGTTGGAGGAGGAAGGTCACCCCGTGGGGAAATAGCCTGAGATAAACACAGAGTGGAGCAGAGAGGTGAGGCCAGGACAGCTCAGGAGTCGGGGAGCCGGGGAGAGCAGCCCGGCCTGCCTCTCTCCCCTCTGTCTCTGCCTCTCTCAGGGTCTCTCTCCTTCCCGTTTCTCCTGCCCGGCTCCCTGCCTCCCCGGCTCTTTCCCCGACTCTGGCCTCTCACCTCCGTCTCTGTCTATCCGGCTGTGTCTTCCTGCTCTGGTGTGCGAGCCTCGCGCACGTGCACCCTCGCTCGAGCCCTCACTGCCGCTCCTGCTGCGTGGGGAGAGCACGATAGAGCCAGCGACTCTCCCTTTCATCCCGGGCTGGACAAAGGCCGGCTCCCTGGCAGTTGGGCCCCCAGGAAGCCACCTTCAATGTCACCATCAAGGGGAGGTGAGGAGGGCTGTGCAGGTGGGAGTAGGCCTTGGGCCAGAGGGGCCTGCGGGGTTGGCCTGGTGACCCATTGCTGTCCCTGGAGGCCTGGGCCCCTGCCCTGCAGCCTTTGGAGCCCTGATGGCTTAGGACGGCGTTTGAGCGAGAGGCAGGTGAGGTGAGCCCCTCCTCGGGAACTCCACACTGGAGGTTTTGATCTTTGTTAAAACTGGACCCCCTGGAGAGGATTACTGAGTCCAGTTCCCCAGCTCTGTGCCGCTTGCTCTGGGTTTGGGAGAATAATGCCCAGCCCTGCCCACTGCTTGGCTGTGGTCTTAGGGGGACAGAAAAGGCCCTAATCGAATGTTTCCCCCAGAGAGTGCCTGGCATCCCTCGAGCCCAGCTCAGGAGCTGCCTCCTCCAGGGTCACCCCAGGGTCCCTCATCCATACCCCCACCCTGCCCCTCCGCCCTGCCCCTGCTGGACCCGGAGCCCTACGAAGTAGGGCCCATCTGTGTAGACCAGAGCTGGGCCCAGAATGGGTGCTGGAGGGTTTGCTGAATGAATGCGTGTTCTTCCCATGCGGGGGTGACGGGGCAGCTCTGTCTTCAGCGGCTCCTCCCTGAGCCCCTACTGTGTGTCAGGCACAGTTCTAGGCCCTGGAGGTAGAGCAGAGAGCAAAACGAAGTCCTTGCTTGCCCTTGTGGAGCTTATATTTTAGTGGGAGAGTCAGAAAATACGTAAGATAAATAAGTAAAATATATAGTACGTCAGATGATGGTCAGCCTATAAGAAAAATAAAGCGGAGGAGGCGGTTGGGAAGCGAGGCAGTGGGGCTTGTCATTTTAAATGAGGTGGTCAGGGACGTGATCTGACTCAAATCCCAGCAAGCTCGCCCTGGCCGCTGGAGGGAACAGCCCGGGAGGGGCGGTGTCCACCCGTGTCCACCCACACTAGGGCGAGAGGACATGCAGGCTCCTTGGTCCCGAGGCAGGGGACCCCGACAGTGGGCCCACCTACCCGCTGAGGGCCCATTCTCCACTGCAGGTAAGCAGAGCCCTTCTCTCATCTTTCCTGTCCACCTCTCACCTCGCGCTCTTCCGCCGGCCCCAGCGCACACTCACACATGCTCGCACGCTCCCTTTTGTGAAACCTTTCCAGGAATCCCGTCCTCCAGGGCAGGCTCAGACCGCGCGGAGTGATGTAAGAGGCCGTGGAGGGGGTGGAGGCAGGTGCACACCCTCAGCAGGGATCTCGGGAGGCTTCCTGCAGAGAGTGGCTTTCAAGAGGTGCCTTGAAGGTGGGAGTGGCTGTCCACAGAGAAGATGGGGGCACTTCTAGTGGGGGGGGGCCTGGCCTCCCGTTTATTTGAAAGTCAGCATAAATTATAAATAAACAGTTGGGGAAGCAGCATAAGCCACCCCCACCAAGGCACCCTGAGAGGCCTTCCCAGGGGTTAGCATGTCCTCACTACACATCCACCTGCCCCCCACACCCCTGAATTCCCTGATCCCCACCAGGCCCAGCCTGGAGAGCTGAGCAGGGTCATTATCACACTCCTCTGGCAGATGCAGAGGCAGAGACCAGAGAGGCCAAGAAACTGGCCCAAGGTCACACAGCAGAAAGTAGCAGGGCAGGGCCTGAAAGCCAAGCCTGTGTCCATTCTGCCATCCCCAGCCCAGCTAGGTCCAAATAGCTTGGGGCCTGCAATCACCTTGCTTCCGGCCTGTGGAACAGTCTGGGGGTCCCCCTGCACCCTGACCCTCCAGAGAAAACTGAAGGGGGAAGGTCTCTGACACTTAACTAAAGCATTCACTTCCCAGGCACAGAGCTGCCCAGCCCCCCAAATGGAGAAGCAACACACAGAGACACTGACACACAATCCTCACACTCCTACGTGTGCATGCACCCAGACACACAAACTGACACATTCACACAGACCCACAAATGCCACAAACACCCTCATGCATACACCCAAACAGATACCACTTTTATTAAATACACTCTCACACCAAGATCCCAATGCACGCAGATGCGTTCACACTCCCTCTCAAGTACACACAGACACATGCATGTTATTATTATTAAGTTCACACTCACACAAACACAGGCACAAATATACCCTTTCCCAAATGCTCTCAGAAGGGGGAAGATGTCAGGGACAGCGGGAAAAGAAAGAGAGTAGGAAGAGGGGAAACCCAGGGGAGAGAGAGGGAGGAAATTGACTGATGGGGGAGCGAGTTCAGAGCATCAAAGAGGAGAGAGATCTGGGGAGGAAGACGGGAGAGGAGAGGGGAAAGAGAAGGAGAAACAGATAAGGCGATAGGAGGCACTGGGGGACTGGGAGAGAGGAAGAGGAGGGAGAGACGGAGGGAGCCTGTGATTGGAGCCTAACTTTAGCTGCAGCAGCAGTGATGACTCACACTTGGGGGGGGCGTTGAGTCGGCTCCAGGTTTCTGTTTATATTCCTCGATGAGCTAAATATACAGGCAAGGGGTTCTTCTGTTCTGGTCCAGCAGCTCCTGTGTGTTCTTCCTCCCGCCCTCGTCTCCCCTCCCCCCACACTCGGGGGGCCCCTGCCTCCCCCACCGCCCCCAGGCCCACAGGCCGCTGTGGGGGCCCTCCTGTGGCTGGCGGCACACGGCGTGCCCTTGCGCACCGCTCTCCCTCCGCGTCCGTGCCAGGAGCTGACCGCGGGCTTGGACTTCAGGCTCAGAAATAACACGGCTCACACTGCCCCTTTCTGAAGCCAGGAGCTCTGGTGGGAGCGGGCGATGCTTGCCCAAGGTCACGGGGCGTTCAAGCGGGTGATCCACACCGGCGCCTGCTGTGGCTGCGGGGCCAAAACCTCCCCCAGGAGCAGGCCCGAGGGCCTGGGGCGGCGAGGCTGGGGCTGGAGAAGGGAGAGTAGACCAGAGCCTAGGCCTGCGGACCAAGGAGGGAGCGGAACCGTGTGTGTGTGTGTGTGTGTGTGTGTGTGTGTGTGTGTGCACGCATGGATGCAAACGTGGGGGGCAGGTGGGGGTGGTGATGAGGGGTCCTGGGAAAAAAAGAAGAGAGAGGATTTCATTGGCAAGTTATCCCCGGACCCACAGGGAGCTTCTCTGACAGCATCACACACCCACCTCCGACCTAGCTCCCTGCACCCGGACCTCCTGAGCCAGCACTGAGGCCCTCTGCTGCCCGACCAGCAGGACGCCAGTGCCCGCCAGTGCCCGCCCGCCCGCGCCGCCGCTCTCCGTGGTGCTGAACGTCCGCGCCGCTTCTCCGCGCCGGGAAGGGGGCAGTTCCCGCCCTGACCTCCCCCGGGCTCGGTGGGATCGAGGGAAGAGGCTGCCGCGGGAAGGAAGGGACAAGGACTGTGAGAAAGTCAGCCCCGTTCAGAGTTTTTCAGGGAGAGGGAGCGACTTCTTCGTTGACGTGGTGTTCACTCGCCACAGTGACCAAGGGAAACACCGCAAGGGAAGGCGGCTGAGAAGTCGAGGCACCAGCGAGCGGGGAGGCGACCGTGTGGCCGGCCCGCGAAGCCGCGGATGTCCACACACAGGCGGGCCCAGGCCCCAGGCCGGAACGTCCTCAGCCGGGCTGAAGCAAAACACTCCTAGTTTTCTCATGTTTTTGTTCCCCGTCTTGATGAAAAGGTTGTGAGTTTTCACACTGTCACAGAACAAACAGAGCCGCGACTTCTGTTTCCCAGGGTACGTGGTTGTTTCATGTACACCAGACAGCTCCGTCACATTTCTGACAGTTTGGAAAGTTTTGTTTTCCTCTGGGAAAGTAGAGGAGCCCAATCCCCACTTCCTCTGCCACACTCAGGGCCCAGGGGCCTCCTTCCCTGGCACACACCTGCCCCCGCAATGATCCAGTTACACGTTCCCATCTCCGTGCTTTTGCGTGCCTCAGGCCTTTGCACATGCTGTTCCCCCAGCCTGGTGCCTTCCTTCCTCCCTTTCTCCTCTGTCTCCCCCACTGGGCAGGGAGCTTCTGCAGGAAATATCATAACTCATGTCAGTACCCCCAGCAGCCAGCTCAGAGCCTGCCACGCCCACTCACTTGTTTTCCTTTCCTTCTACAGGGGAAAAATACTAGGCTAAATGGCCCGCACTGGGGCGGGGGTGCAAACTGACTTCTCAAGCAAGAAGGGTATCGCAGGTCTTCTGGGGAAAGAGGTCTTCAAGTCTTTATACAGAAACTTACTGCATTAAACAACCTCACAGGCAATTTAATGGAATCTTCCTTCCCCCTTTGTCTCATTTTGCAGATGAGAAAACTGAGGCTGGAGAAAGGGCCTTGTGCAAGATTGTCCCGGGAGACAGTGGGCATCTGAGACTGCGGCAAGGGTCCTCTGCGTAGGAGGAGGAGAGGTGGGCCCACTCTCTCTCCGAGACCCCCGGGCTCCAGCCTGGCCACGTACACCCCTCAGAGGAGAATCTGTGAGCCCCGGCAGGAGGATGGCCCCGCCTCGCCTCTCCTCCACCCCACCTGCCACAGGACTCCAGCCTTCAAATAATGAATGATTCCTGATTTAATTACAACTTTAATTCATCTGGGTCTCTGAGGAGCAGTGGGCTGGAGTCTGAGGGAACACTCATAGTTCCCGAGAGTCAGGGAGGGTTTCCTTTCCTGTCCCAGAAAGGGGAGCAGGAGAGGCTAAAGGGTCCCATCTTCCCTGGGCCCAGCGGACCGCCTGCCTTCCCCACCAGAAACCCCTCTGCAGACTTGGGCTTTGGGCCAGAGGCAGCCGTCGGGGAAGCCAGGGGCTGAGGGGAAGCCTCTGTCGGGTGCGTGAAAGGCTCGGTGCTCACACGCACAGCCGGGAAGGCGCTGTGGAGTGCCGCAGTTGCTGTGATCATCTCTTAAGGGTCTTCTCCTGTCAGGCACGTTATCCAATCTAACTTGAAACCTCACAGTATCACCATCCACACATGAGAAGCCCGAGGCTCCAAGGAGAGGTCTGCCCAAGGCCGCGGGCAGGTAAGAGGCACAACCAGGACCTCAGAGCGCCCCTCCCAGCCCACAAGCTCCACCGCCACAGGGGCCTGTCACACCCAGCGCATAGGACCCCTAATGTGGAGTCCCAGGGGACATCTGATCCAGGAATGGCGACACTCCGGGGATGAGCATCAACAGGCCCATGAATCTCCTGGAAGTGTCTGGAAAATTTTGCTCATGTGCAAATTTCACCAAATTAATAATAATAATAATAGCAAACACATGGGATTTATTGCGTTGCAGGCACCGTGCTAGCACTTTCATTTATTAACTCATTTCATCATCACAGCAGCCCTGGGGGTAGGGACGGCTGTTACCAACCCATTATACAGATGAGCCTGAAGACCAGGGGGCGAGTCACCTGGGTAAACGTCCCACCCCCGGGAAGGGCTGGGTTCTCAGAACCCTGCCAAATAAGGCTTATAATCCTGCGTCTGAGGATCAGGACCCCGACTGGGACAGAGAGGGTGTCCCCCGCAGGCACGCAGGAAATGGCCAGGCGTAACTCACACCCACGTCTCATTCCCAGACCTCGGCCCCTCCCCTGCGCCGCGCAGGTGTGCGCCTCGATCTTCGCATCTGCCACGTGGGTCTGACGCTGTGCCGCAGATCGCGTGTGAGGATGAGACCTCAACTGAGACAGCACTTCACGGGTGGACGGCACGAAAACACGGCAGCTCCATTCGTACAGCACTTAGAATGTGCTCGTCGAAGCCGCACAGCAACCTCCAGGGTAGGAATTATTGTTAAGCACGATTTATAGATGAGGACACTAAGGCACAGAAATTTAAATCATTTGTCCCAGGTCACACAGTGCATGGATGGTGGAGCCAGGATTTGAACCCAGGGGGTTCCAGAGTCGCGCTTTTAACCGTCACACTCTGCTCCCCTCCCCAGGGAAGATCGGGGAAGTGTGGTGGGGGGGAGTCAGCAACCAGGCCTGGAAGGACACAGGCGGAGCTCGTCTGGCAGAGAACCAGGGAAGGCCGAGGCAGAAGAGGGGGCGATTCTGGGACCAGGCTTGGGACGGGGGCACAGCTGAGCCCTCGGCCCCCCGAGACTGGTGGTTCCTATCAGCCTGTCTGTGCCGAGGCTGTGGGGCCCCAGGCACAAACGGTTTGCGTGGAACGGTGGGGTGTTGCCAACCCAGGGGAAGGTAGATGAGGCAGCACAGGCCCCAAAGGCCACGTGGGCCACCAGCTGGGCAGGCAAAAGCTGCCAACCACTGCCTGCCCCCCGGCTGGGCCTCCCAGAAACTCCTGCCCCAAGGAGGCGTCTGAAGGGGTGACCCTGGGGGCCGAGGGCAGGGGCTGTCCAGGAGAGGGGCCGCTGGCCCCGGCTGGGGGTGGAGAGGAAGGGAGAGTCTGAAGGTTGGATCCACAGGCCCGGGTGAGTCCACGTGTGGGGTTGGGGAGGAGGCGAAATGGCTGGGGTGAGACAGGAGACGAGGGTCAGGTCTCAGGGAGGAGAATAAGCTCCATTCAGGACAAAGTGAGGCTGAGAGGTCCGTGGGACACACGGGAGGATGCATGCAGGAGGCCACGGAGATGTGACTCTGGGGGCCCAGGGAGAGGTCTGAGCTTGCACAGAAGCCAAAGCCCTCAGCCCTTCTGGTGTCCACTTCTCAGGAGACGAGTTGGGTCAAGCTGCTCAGGACCCTCTGGGGACATCTCCTGCCAGTGTCCACCATGCCAGGGCCCCAGCAAGGGTTGGCCACCCCAGGACTCCCTCGTGGGCTGAGGCTGCCAAGACTGTGGCCTCCCCTCTGGGCAATTCCAGGGGCGCGACCTCACCGATCACAGAACTTGGCAGACACTGTAGGCACCAGGAGCTGACCTCATCCCAGCTTCGGGGAGAACATCCCAAGTCTCAGGGCCATCCTGCCAGGGAACAGGCTGCCCACAGGGGGGTGATCTCCCCGTGACCACAGCCACACCACTGATGAGCTCTCCTGCGCCCCAACCAGCCTTCCCTCCACCAGCGCCTCGATCTGCTGGCACTGCCCGTACCCACCCCCGCGCCGGGCTCGCGCTCCATCCCCAGCGCTCCACGCAGCCCCTGGCACACAGTAGGCACCCGCATCTACCAGGCCCTACTAGGGGCTCTGCCACTCCAGCAGGAGGACAAGACAGATGGGAGCCCTGTGGTGCTCACGTTCCCACTGGGGCAGACAGACAATGAGCAAGACTGAGCGGGATGGTAAGTGTGAGAAACACGGACCCACAGCCTGAGACAGGGCCTGGGCGCTGTGGGAGGGGAAGGGGGTGTCAAAGGCAA
Source organism: Indri indri (assembly GCA_004363605.1). NCBI lineage: Eukaryota > Metazoa > Chordata > Mammalia > Primates > Indriidae > Indri > Indri indri. Next base: position 43,078 of record RJWJ010004763.1, on the reverse strand, counting down.
TTTAGATAGCTCCCACCTGGGGAGCGATCCCTGCTGCAGGCTGGGCTAGAGCCTCCGCATCACGTGACCCTCGGGACAATGATTTGAGGTGGGTGTTATTATTCTTTTCATTGTGCAGATGAGGAAACTGAGGCACAGGCAGGTAAGTTTCTGGCCCCTGATCACAGACAGGTTCTGAACCAGGCCATATGGCTGCAGAGTCCGTGCCAGAAGCCACCATGCTAACAGGATGGGGCATGGAGTGTCTTAGAAAATGCCCAGGTTGAACCCCTCCAGAAGCGCCTGTGTGCTCTTGGGCAGGGCAACTTCTCAGTTGCTCAGGGCCCTGCCCTCAGAGGGCTCACATTTGGTTTCATGCTCTGCTCTTGCCACCTTGAAATGTTTAATAATTTTTGAACAAGGGGCCCCACAGTTTTAGTGTGCAGTGGGCTCTACAAATTATGTAGCCAGCCCCGCCCTCGGGTAACCGCGCTTTGCCTGGTGTCCGGGCGTCCAGCTGATTTCCCTCTCTGCCTCCCCTCCCCTCTAGCTCTGGCCCCACTGTCCTTATCATGCCAGGTCAGGAGTCCCTGAAGGCCCTGTCTCCCCCAGACCCCTTAGCAGCAGGGACACGCAGTTCTTCTCTGCATCTCCAAAGCCCAGCACGGGTGGGCACAAAGCAGAGACTCAGGGAGTAATGGCTGCCTCGGATCAGATGGGGTGAGATGGGGCGAACTGGCCCCTAGTGGGGGTCCTTGGTGGAGCTTGTTGGTCCGATCTCCGCCTCTCCTTTCTCCTCCAAGATCCTCTGCTTCCCCTCTGGCCTCATCCTGAGTCCTGGTCCAGGGCTCCTCCTGCAGAGGTACCCTCAGGACACACCCAGCCTGGAGCTCTGGGGTCCAGGGACGTCTCCACCACCCACCCAGCCCTTGTCCCCTGTACCCTTAGCTCCACCTGTGGGGGTGAACAGATTCACAACTTTTTGCACCTTCTCTGGGCTGGCAGAGGGCATGGGGTGGCTGACTCTCCTGGGCTGCCAACAAGGACATGGCAGGGGCCACATGACAGCCCCAGCCCCTGACTCTTGTTCCTCTCTAAGTCCCCCCTCTAAGCTACCTCAGGACCCTCAGGTTTCCTCCTCGGTGGTTAAGGAAGCCCCCGGAAGCCTGGCCGAGGGCTCAGGACACCCATGAGGCCTCAAGCTCCAGCCCCCGGCCAGGGAGTGCAGGGCCGAGACACGGGCCCTTTGTGTCCTTGAAGGCTGAGCCTCTGGCAGGACTCTGAAGCCGTGACAAAGCCCTTCCTCCTTGTTCTGCCTCGGCACAGGCAACACAGGTCATCCCAGGGCCCCCACCTGCCTCCCTGGGGGCTCCAGTGGGACTGTTAGAAGGGAATTGGGATGTGTGTGAGTCGGTATATGCAAACTATGCTGCCACAACAGGCAGGCCCCAAACCTCAGAGCTTTATGCAATAACGGTTTATTGTTTATGTGTGTCACAGTCCAGCTGGGACGGACAGCTCCCTGCCACCTATGGCACATGGCTCCAAGGCCATGGTAGCATGGAAAATGAGCTAGCTGCTACAAGGGATGCTTTTAGGGGCCAGAGCAGGCCTAGGTGGCGCCGGTCCCTCCACCAATATTCCATTAGCCAGGAGTCAATCCCGGGCAGAGGTAGAGGAGGCAAGCACCGAGCAGTGTCCTGCCGTGACTGGCGAGGGAGTGAGCCGAGCGCTCAGAAACCCAGACCCCATCTTGTTCAGTAACTGGCTCCTCAGAGGCCAGCCCGGTCAGCCCTCCCCTCGTTCCTGACGGCACGCATGCTCGCCACTCAGCACTGAGAGCTAGAATCAGCTTCAGACACATTTGCAGCCCTCATTCCCCCTCCACACCCCTCCTCCCCTCCTGGCACTTCGTATAGGATCACAGTCACGGAGGCTTAGGGGCTGAAAGGTTTGCACAGAGTAGCGGCGCTCACTTCCTCTCTGTGTCGTAATTGCTAATTTATAATTTATACTCTCAGCTATCTGTAAAGGGGATTGCTCTAAAAGATCGGAAACCATTTAGGGATTAAGAGTGCACTAGATGTACTAGAAAGTTGAACATTTATTATAGTGGAATAATATAGTAATATATAATATCATATAATAAATTACACTTACGACAGCTAAATAATAAATTTCAGTCGGAGCTTCCTAGCTGCAGAGGCAAAAAGGGAAACAACTACTTCCTCCATATATTCATTCTTTCCCACACAAAGACCTCCCTCATTTTTAGATATCCATATACCCCTTATAAGGAAAGAACAGCATAAAGTTAAACGGCTACAGGATAGTATGAGGGAAGCTTCGGCCTGAAGAATTGAGCCTATACAGGCCTTGAAGGCCACTCCTTCCTACATTATCTTTTGGCTCCTTGTTCACAGATGGAGCAGAGGCTAGAACTCCCAGGCAGGAGACAGTCTTGATCCCATACGGGGAGAGGTCAAAGCCGTGGCTTCAGTGAGTACCCGGAACTGCATCTGGAAGGCAGACTTCCTTTCCCAATGGCTCCTACATTAATTCGATGAATCCCCAGGACGACCCTGCAAGAGAGGCCTTGCTATCTCCAATTTGCAGATGGAGAAACTGAGGCCAAGGAGGGGAAACGGTCTGTGCAGGGTTGCCCAGCTCCCTTTCCCTGAAGATCCAGCTCCAGGGCAGGAGCTCCGCAAGCTGTCAGTGAGATGCTCAGATCTCTGAGTCAGGGAGGAGATGGGCTTCCCCGCAGGCCCCAGCTTGGTCCGGAAGGATCAAAAGATGGAGACTGGCTTTCCACCCCCCTACGGTTTCCATGACAACAGGGCCTCCATTCTGGGGTGTTTGTTGGATATTTGCATTTTAATGGAGATGTAATTAGAATGAAAGGGCTGAGGCTGGAAGGGACAGCACTCTCCCCTTCCCACTCTATGCCCCTGGGAGCCAGAACCCCCCACTGCAGAGCCCACTGAGGCCCCGGAACCAACCCACGCCTGGCTCCCTCCCCACCAAAGTCCTATAGTGACATCTGCTCCACCACAGCACTCTGACCCCACCTGCATGGTAGCGTCTGTCCCCACTGCCCAGATGGAAATACTGAGGCCCAGAGCAGAGAGGAGACTTATTCAGGATCTCATGATGAGAGGCCGGGTGTGGGCTCGCGCCTGTAGTCCCAGCTACGCAGGAGGCTGAGGCAGGAGGACCGCTTGAGCCCAGGGGTTTGTTTGAGGTTGCAGTGACCTATGAAGGCACCACTGCACTCCAGCCCAGGCGACAGAGGAGACCCTGTCTCAAAAAAAAAAAAAAAAAAACTCATGATGAGGGCAAGTCTCCAGAGCCTGGGCTCCATCCACTCTGCCTAAGGATCTGCCACCTGCCACCATCCCTACTGGTGAGTTCATCAGGTACAAGCTGGCTTGGGAGCAGGGTGTTTGTTTACTGGGTGCCCCCCAAGATCTCCCCCAAGTCTTCCAAGCTCACTCCTTCCTCTCCCTGTAACTTCTCAACATCTCTGTGGCCCTGAGGGCCTGGCAGTTCTGGGGACGTCCCCCATCTTACCCCAGAGAGGGGAAGGGATGTGCCCAAGGTCACACAGCAACTTCAGTGGCAGAGCTGTGTCTTTGGCTGGTCAAGGTCGAGATCTCACCTTTGACCCCCACCCAAGGTCACTGTCTGACCCCAGATCTCCATGGAGAATTTCCAGCAATTTCTTCTTGTGTCTTTAGTATGTTCTTAAAATCAGTCATGCATGACCACAGGCTATGTTCGGGGTGGGAGAGATAAAAATTAATTATATAAAAAATGAGGCTGGGCGCGGTGGCTCATGCCTGTAATCCTAGCACTCTGGGAGGCCGAGGCGGGCGGATTGTTTGAGCTCAGGAGTTCGAGACCAGCCTGAGCAAGAGCGAGACCCCGTCTCTACTAAAAATAGAAAGAAATTGGCCAAACAACTAAAGATATAGAAAAAATTAGCCGGGCATGGCAGCGCGTGCCTGTAGTCCCAGCTACCCGGGAGGCTGAGGCAGGAGGATCGCTTGAGCCCAGGAGTTTGAGGTTGCTGTGAGCTAGGCTGATGCCACGGCACTCTAGCCTGGGCAACAAAGTGAGACTCTGTCTCAAAAAAAAAAAAAAATGAAAATCTGTCAGGCCAGCCATTTGACCTTTCCAAATCATTGAAAAGAAGCCACTGTACCTCTGCCTAGACCCCCCAGATGAGGCTGCTGTCCCTGGGGCGAACTGCTGTCTGTGGGCAGCATCCTAAACCCCGCAAACCCTGGGGTTACACACACAGGCCAACAGAGCCCCTCGTTCACCCGAATGCCCACCTCTGGCATGTAGCCTGGCTCCTGGGACATGCTCAGCAGATATTTGTTGAATGATGAGATGATTAAGTGCCAGGTGCCAGCTGGGCACATTTCATGCCACCTTGCACTGCACCCTACAGCTGACCATGAGGGAGGCACCTCCAGCCCCCACCTCAAAGCTCAGAGAGGGGAGGCGACCTCCCAGGTCACACGGCTGGTAAGTAGGAAGGCTGCATTTGAACACAGACCTGCTGCCTCCAAGCTCTCGAACATTACTCTCTGTGGCCTCCAACCAACCCATATGCTGATCACAGCATGGAGATCCAGTGGCCATAGACACGTGCATGTCACCCTCACAGACACGGGCACAGGTCCTATGGCGACCCGTCGGTCCACATAGCAAGCGCTTATTTACAGACACATAGTGCTTATTCTGTGCCCAGTGGTATTTCAAAGTGCCTTGCACCCAATCCCGGCAGCAGCCCTGTGAGGTAGGGATTATTACTGTAGTCAACTCACAAATGAGGAAACTGAGGCACAAAGAGGTTATGTGACTTGTCCAAGGTCACACAGCGAGTGTGAGTGGAAAAGCCAGAATTTACACTTGCACCGCCTGGCTCCAGAGCTTGTGTTCCCTCCAGACCACAGGACCCGGGAGCCAGGAGCTCTGTCCTCCGACCCTCAGCCCTGGGCAGAGGGCTGGACAGCACTTCTCATGCCCAATTCTCAAGGAGGAAACAGGCTAGAGAAGGAAGGCAGCTTGTTTGTGGGCACACGGCTGTGTGAGCCGTGGCCCTGTGGAACCCAAGGCACCTGTGTCAGCCCCAGACCACTGGGACCCCCAGCACTGCCCGTCTCCGGGCATCTCCCATCCGTAGGTAAGGTCTCCCCTACCCCAGAGGCCACCGGCCTGGGAAGCACCTGAGGAGGAGTGGCAGCGTGGGAGCATCCAGAGAAATGCAGGACGAGAGACACCAGCAACACCTATGAGAGCAGAAAGCCTGAGACGAGGGAGACACAGCCCGAGGAGACAGCGGAAAGGAGCCCACTCTCCCGACACCTTGCGACCAGGCAGCAGACACGGCTTTTCTCCGGGTGAACACGCTTCAGAGCCACGGCAGGGTGGGAGGTGACAGTGAGAAGGACCGAGGGTGGCAGTAACGCAGGGCCAGGGAGAGGACGGGGCGTGGGAAGGCCACTGGAAATCCCACTGGGTTTTCAGTGTGGAGGTGACAAGAAGCCAGAAGCGTGGGGACAGGAATGCCTGAGGGACAGACAGGAGAGGAGGAGGACACAGAGAGAAGGATGAGGAGATGAGGAGACACAGAGACAGAAAGAAGGATGGAGAGAGAAAAGCAAAAGCAAATGACCACTCCAGGTGCCCCCAACACACCAGTGGTTCAGAAAGACCGCTCACGCTCTCACACGTGCTCACATCTGCTCACACTTGCTCATGCTCACACTCACACTCACACTCACACTCTTGCTCAGGGCTCGGAGACCTGGGCTCTAGCGTGGACTCTGCCCTGGAAGCGCCCAGCGATATTGCAGAAGGCCCCTCCCTCCCAGCCGCTGGGGAGGCTGGGAGGAGACAGGGCTGGCGTGGGAGGTGACGGTTCCTCTAAGTGGCCGAAGGCTGCAGCTGAGGAGCCAGGGGCGGGAGGGACCCATACGGAAGCTGAGGCTCAGAGCAGCCTAGGGTCATGCAGCCAGGACAGGAAGCAGCCTGTGAAACCTCGTCAATCGCTCTCTCCCCAGGGACACAGGAGGAAGCTGCCCTCTTGGAGCCTGACCCGTCAGGGGCCCAGGACAAGACTGGCAGGTCCTAGGTGTCCAAATGTGGGCTGTGGAGTGACCCACTTGGGCCCAACAGCGGCCGTCCCCCTGCTAACCTGTTCTCACCCAGAGCAGGAGTCCATAGAATGCCAGCACAGTGCACGTGTCTGTGACATTGTCTGCACTCAGTGGGCACCGACCCACCCAGGCCCTGTCCTAGGTGCTCTGTAAGTATTAATTACTGGCTCCTTACCTGTGTCCTGTAAGGGAGCTACTGTACTACCAAGCCCCATTTAACAGATGAGGAAACTGAGGCACTCTGTTAACGGATTGCCTAGGTCACACAACTCCCTGCAGCCTCTGCAACAGTGAGTGCCCAGTCGCCATTTGCACACTTTTCCGGAAGGAGTCCTCACCTCCTCCTGGGCAGCCCAGCCTGATAGCGCTGCCTCAGTTTCCCCACGCACTCGTCCAGGCCAGGCCAGGGAGGGCTGTCTGACCGTGGGCATGGAAAGCCGGGGCCACGCGGTGCTGGCTGCCAGGAGCCAGCCGAGACCGCGGGGCGTTCCGACCCCACACTCCCAACCCGCACCCCAAGCAGGGCGGCGGCAGACGGGGCCGCGGAGCTGCGGCTCACGAGAAAGCTGTCCTGCGGCGCCACCTAGTGGCCACCACGCCGGCAGATTCCGTGATGGATCGCCGGGTCTACCGTGCCTCCGAGCTCCAGGCTCGCAGGGGATGCTGCAGGGATCCACCCGCGACACAGAGAATTCCTCCAGGCCGGGGACCCGGTGCTGGCCAGCCCAGAGCGGGAGAACGACAGAGCTTCGTCCTTTGCCCTCCCGAGGGCAGCCTCGCCGCACATCCCAACATCTCGTGAGCCTCTCCACCTGGCTGCCCACTGGCGTCCCGAACCCAGCCTTCATCCATTCAATTCGTGCGTTTACGGAACGCTTACTGTATGCCAAGCACTGTTCCAGGCGCTAGTGATATAACAGTGAACAAAACAAAGATCCCTGCCCTTGAGGAGCTAACCGAGGGGTGTGAGTGGGGAATAGACAATAAACAATAAACGTAATAAATAAGGAAACGGTCTGGCTATTTCAGAAGCAGGAGACAGGCGCGTGTCTGCCCGGTCACTGGGCTCCGGGGCCCCCCACTGCCCTTAGCACAAAATCATGGAGTCGGAAGACCTTGAGACCATCCCACCCAGCATGGCATCCCTCACCTCTCCTCCGGGGCCATTCCCGTGTCGCAGGGGAGAGGCCCTCACTATGGCGCCCTCCTGCCTGCGCACTCCCACCTCCCCGTACTGGTCAGCTCCTCCTCATCCTCCTGACCCCTGACTGGACAGGCCCTGCTGGGCACCACAGCACTGCTGTCCTGGGCGGCTGGTGCAGGAACGCCCCCGCAAATGCTGGCGCCAGGCCGTCTTGACGCCCACCTCTGGCATCACCTGTGTGACCTGGTCAGGTTCCTTACCCTCTCAGTGCCTCTGTGTCCTCATCTGTAAAATGGGCAAAACAGTTCCTACCCATTAGTAACTAAAACTGAGAAAAAAATTTAAATATTCATTAATTTACTTAAAATAGCAATAACAAACTCGTTGCTTGGTATCATAAATAATATATTTTATTAAAAACAATTGCATTCTTCAAAAATACATTGTTTTGCATTTTTGCGAATGTCTTTTATGTCTGGTTGAATGGAAGACAGCTGGATTCTCACGCCGCACTCGATTTGTGCGATACGTTGCTTTGATTGAAGTATATTTAAAAGACCCAGCCTCACATTTTCCTCTTTCGTAGAAATTGAGAATACCAACACTCCTCCCGATTCCGGCCTCGAACACTGCGGAGAGGCGAGACGCGAGACGATGGACCAACCACACTGAGCCGGCTGTGGACGGCTTCCGGGAGAAGGCGTGGCCTGACAGGCAAGGCACTGGTTGCGTTGGGATTGGACAACTAATGTGTCCTTCTTCGCCTTGGACCCGCCTCCAGTCTCCGCCCCTCCTCCCACTCAAGAGTAGAACCCCCCCCCCGCCCCAACGCATGCGTCCTAAAGCAGGTGGGCACTTCCGCCCGTTCACTCCAGAACCCTCGGTTCCTGCTCAGGTTTCCGCCGAGAGGAAGGGAAATGGCTCAAGCGGAAGTAGTGTGAGGCTCGTAGGCGGAGGGGAGCACAGCTATGTCTGCGGCCCTGCTCCGGCGGGGCCTGGAGCTGCTAGCGGAGTCCGAGGGTGAGGAGGGCTGCTAGGGGACGTCCGGCGCCGGCAGGAGGGTGGCGGTGGCTGCGGGCGGGATCCCCAGTGCGGGGAAATCCAGGTAGGTCTCAGCCCCAGTGGGATGGAAAGCGGGCCCTCTGACCCGGGTCCAGTCCTCTCTCTTCTCCAACAGCCCTCCGGGCCGCGCCAGGCCAGGCCAAGCCGAGCAGGGCTCCGGGGAAGCGGACCCAGAAGGCGAAGGCGAAGGCGACACGGGCCCAGAAACTGCGGAACTCGGCCAAGGGAAAAGTGCCCAAGTCGGCTCTAGGTGAGTTCGGGAAGGGGCTGGAAGTGCTGCCTCTGGAGTTGGGGCTGCGCCTGAATGGGTGGCGCTTGAGGCAAGGCTTGAAATGTTCACCAGGTATTGCTAGAATTTGGGGTCCTGGACATACAAGGTAAACGAAACACATTGCCTCGGCCTCATGGGCTGCCGCCCTAGTGGGGAGAGAAGCATCAAAGAATCTCAAACCCAGCATATAATTGCGAAGTGCATTGAAGCCTATGAAGCAAAAGACTAGAGTACTCTGATGGGCCCTTAGAATAAAAGGCCAAATCAGCCTTCTCTGAGGAAGCGACATTTAAGCTGAGAGTTGAAGGAAGTATTAGAGTTAGCCAGGTGAAAAGTAGAAGAGTGTTGTAGGAATAACAGCATGTGCAGAGGTCCTGAGTCAGAAAGGAGCTCATTGCCTTTGAGAATTTGAAAGAAAGAAGGCCGGTAAAGGTGACATGCAATGAACAAGGGTCAGAGATGGAGCACTTAACAAAGAGTTTAATACCTGGGTGCTCCGTGTTAATTTAATCCTTACAGCAGCCCCGTGAGGTCGGTACTACTATCACCCCCACTTTACAGGTGCAGAAACAGACACTTGCCCGGGTGGTACAGGTAGAAACCAGGCAGGATGTCTCCAGAGTCCTGCTGTTGTTACTACTCTATTCTAAAGTGGGAGGTGCTGTGGCCTGGGCAGTGGCTATGGCAGGAGAGGTAACAGGTGGAGGACGCATGAAGGAGGGGGCGTTGGCAGGCCGTAGTGGTGAATTGGCTGTGAAGATGGAGCTCAATTTCTAATGGAGTATCTTGGAGGATGTGTTGTCACGTAGCAAGGCATAAAGATGGGGGTGGGCAGGTGTGGGCAGGATGGTGATATTTGGACATGTGTCAGGACTTGGTGAGCTCCCTGTGTGTTTTAGTTTTTGCAGAGAGGAACAGGGTTTTGCTCTGTTACCAAGGCTAGAATGCAGTGGCATCATCATAGCCACTGCAGCCTCAAACTGGGCTCAAACCATTCTCCTGCCTCAGCCTCCCGCCTCAGCCTCCCCAGTAGCTGGGACTGTAGCTGGGACCACACCCAGCTCATTTTTTTATTTTTTGTAGAGATGGGGTTTCGCTCTATTGCCCAAGCTGGTCTGGAACTCCTAGCCTCAAGTGAGCCTCCCACCTTGGCCTCCCCAAAGTACTGAGATTATAGGCATGAGCCACCGCACCTGGCCCTATTGTGTCTTTGAATTCCCAGGGCATGATGCCTAAAAGGTGTTCAGGTATTTGTTGAAAGAATTATGAATTCCAAGGAGGAAATACAGCAGGAGCAAAAGCTCGGAGGCAGGAAAGTGGGACAGACACTTTTGAGTCCCAGTGATACTTGCCAAGAAGCAGGAGCATAGGATGCCAGAGGTGACGCCCATCTGTCCTAGCCCTTGCCTTGCCACCCTGTCGCTGGTGTTCACTGCCTCCCCTGTTGGACTGGGAGCTCAAGGCACAGACCTCCCTTGGGGCCGTGGGATCCAGCACGGGTTTTGGCACATGACGGATACACGAGAGCAATGGCGGGCCTCAGCCGCCAGTCTAGAGCATACCTCTGTGGCTGCCACCTTGGTCTAAGCTACATTTCTCTAGTCTGGATTATTGCAAAAGCCTAAGTGGTCTCCCACTTCCCACTCACCCTCTCCCCCAGTAGTCTTGTTCTCAACAGCAGCTGAAGTGATCCTATAAAATTATAAGTCAGACCTTGTCTCTCTGCCTAGACCCTTCCGTGGCTCCCGTCGTACCCAGTAAAAGCCAGTGTCTTACGATGCCTGAAGACGCGCTACTCGAGCTGCCCCCACTCCAAGTTCATCTCTTCCTGCTCCCCTCCTCACTCCAGCCATTTTCTGTGCTTCAAACACGTTTGGCACATTTCTGCTTCAGGGCCATTGCACTGGCTGTTCACTCTAGCTAGACAGACACACTTCCCTCAGATATCCACAACTCTCTCCTTCCAGGCTTTGCTCAGATGTCATTTCAGTGAGACCTTCTTAGACCCTCCTCTGTAAAACTGCAACCCTCCACCTGGCATTCCCGTTCCTGTTTCCTATTCTGTTTTTCTCCATAAAATGTGTCACCCTCCAAAATACCGTTTACCTTGTTCGCCATCGCTCTTCCCACCCGAATGCAAGCTCCGGGAGGGCAGGGATTTTGCCTGTTCTGTTTCCTGCTGTATGCCCAGTGCCTGACACGTAGTGCTCAGGACTCAGGTATGTGCTCAGGACATACTTGTTGACTGAGCGCATAAGTCACGTGGGCGACTGGCAGCCCAGGGAGCTTTGAGCAGGGTCTGTGTTGAGAGTGCATTTGACAGAGAAGAGCCCCGGCTTTTGCAGTAATCCAGGGAAGAGACAGTGGGGCCTTTGGCGGGGCCATGGGCTAGGGACCCAGAAGTCTTCCAGGGAGCGAGTCTGAAATGACGATCCCTGCCTGCCCCCCGCAGCTGAGTACCAGAAGCGAGAGTGTCGAGACCACCTCAGAGAAAACGTGAAGTTTATGACCAGTGCGAGAAGCACGGTGGCTGAGTCCGTGACCCAGCAGGTTTGTGGAGGCGGGGGCTGGCCTACGGGAAGGGAACTGGGGGGTGATAGCGGGGCTTCCCTAGGATCCGGCAGGGTCTCAGTGCTGAGCAGAGGGTGGAAGTCAGGCCCGCCCCTGAAGGGCAGAGCAGGAGTGGCGGGAGGCTGGCCCTGCCCTGCCCAGTGCCGCACTCCCCGGGCCCCATGTGGGCCTGTTTGCTCTCCTGTCAGTGGAAATTATGTGCCCCCACTCCTGTACCCGCCAGATTCTGCGCCAGAACCGGGGTCGCAAGGCCTGTGACCGGCCTGTGGCCAAGACTAAGAAGAAGAAGAAGGCCGAGGGCACCGTGTTCACCGAGGAAGACTTCCAGAAGTTCCAGCAGGAATACTTCGGCAGCTAGGCTCCCTGGAGGGCGCAGTGCAAGGGCCCAGCCGCCTCGCCCCGGCTGCGGCTGCGGCTGCGGCTGCGTGGGCGGCCCCCGCGTGCCATGCGCCCCACGGCCAGCAGAGGGCGGTGCGGGGCCGGCCTGGCTTGAAGAGGCCCTGGAACTGGAGCCGGGTGGAGCCTGGAGTGGAGCTGGCGAGGGGGAAGTCCTGGGGAGGATTTCCACTCAGACAGGAGCGGACTTGTGCAGGCTTTGGGGGAGCCATCTGCATCTGCCAGAAAGGAAGGTTTCTGACTGTTTTGTTTGCTTTTGCCCAGGTAGGGCCTCAGGGCTATGTTTGCTGTGGAGCAAGGCCAGTCACTGGGCCCTCGGGGGCCACACCTCCAGAAGCAGGAATAAGGCTTCTGGGTGGCTTCCAGGTCCTAATAAATGTGGACCCAGGAGCTGTGTGTGTGCTGCTGATCTGACTTACGAGGTGTCTCCATCTCCTCTTGCCCCAAGGGCCACCCTCCCTGCCTCCATCCCCCAGCCTGGGTCTCAGACCTCTGGGCAGAAGTCCTCCAGCCCCAGCAGGTGGCCATCCACACAGCTGTCCACCCAGCCTCTGCTGACATATGCCAAAGATACCTTCCTCCCCTGTGGGTGGCAGCCACAGCTGAGAAGGTGGCCCTTGAAACAAAATTAGCCCTGAGGGCTTTGTCCCAGGGAAGCAGACCCCAAGGTCTGGGGCCCGCGGGGGTGGTACTGCTTCAGCCCTCCCCTGGGGAGCATGGGGCTTGCCATTAGCAGAGAGGTTCAGACAGTGGTGGGGCTCCTGCCCCCACCCCCATCCCCATCCCTACCCCAGGCTTAGGCTCTCCTGAGCAGCCAGGTGAGGTCAAATGCCTGTCCCACGTGGGGGTGTTCACACTCGGGTGTGCGCCAAGCCGAAAGGTGGTGGTGAGGGCTGTGGCTGCACCACCACGGGAAGGCAGGCTAGACCCTTCCCAGTAGGCACAGTGTGGGGAACAGAGAGGTGAAGGACAGGTACGTGTTGAGTGACCGAGTGAGTGAGTGAATGGTGCAGACCAGAGTCGGTCTTCAGTGGAGAAGAGATGATAGTAGAAGCCCAAGTGGTCTGCCCTGGGCTCTAACCGTGTTCCATCTGAAGTGGGGGCAGGAGGGGCCGCAGGGCTGCTTGAGGCCGCGTTGGAGTCAGGGGCCCGTCCAGGTGGCCTCCATCAGCATGGGGAGGGGAGTGTTCTGTGACCCCAAACTATAGCGACCAGGACCTTCCTGAGACGGGCTGTTGAAGTTCTCCACGCTGCTCCTCTTCTGCTGGGCTTTCACGACCCACTGGGGAGAGACAGACTCGGATATCCTTGGAGACTCATTCCCTTCATCTTCTAAGCAGCTTAGCAAGAAGCCGACCCAGCCACTGGCGCCACGGCCCCTTTCTAACAAGGACATGCCTGCTGCTACTAATCACTTACGTGTTCCTGCTACTCCCTGCTCAGGAGTTTTCCAGTAAATCTCACATTTGTGCCAAGTAACACTGGCGGGTGCATGTCAGTGCCCCCTGTATGTGACCGATGAGTGTTCACCCCTGGGATTCTGGGCCAGTAGGTTGGGGGTAGGGCTCAGGGACCTATTTTAATGATCATCCTGGGCAATTCCAATGCAGGAGGCTGGCGCAGGCACCTGAGGGGAGAGGACAAGACACTGTGGGTGGGGGAGGTGCTGACCGTGAGCACCGGGACCTCGTGACCAACAGGGCCAGAATAAGAGGACACTGAGTTGTCACGTTCAAGGCAGGGCTAAAAGAACACAGCAGGAGGAAGCCTTCCCCAATTAAGACGTGTGGGCATGAACAGCACCTGGAGGCCTGTGCCTCTCAGGTGGTTTGGAGGAAGGGACAGATTTGGGTCTAGCTGAGCAGAGTTTGAGGAACCTACACTGTGACCAAGAGGAAGGCCCCAGCCAAGGCTTCCTGTGTCTTCCACAGTAGGATGGTCTGCTAGAGCCCCCCTGGCCCCTATCCCTAGCCCTTTTTGTGACTGAAGGTGTTTGCCAAGGAGGCCAGGCAGGAGTGGGGCAGGACTGCCACCTGGGATCCCACTGGGGCCCAGCTGCAAGCTTCACCACCAGCACGCCAGCCCTGCCCAGAACTTAATTCTAGTTCCAGCAGAGGTTGGCAGGTCCCCATTAGATGACTTCCTCCAGCCGGTAAAGCCCTCTGGGACAGGCTGTGGAAGTGTGGCACTCGGCGTGTGCCCTGTTCTTTCCTGCCTGCCTGTCTTTCCTGGGGTGCTCTCCCCATTCTCTCTACGTCCACAGCTTTCCCCGCCTTCAAAGCCCAGCCAAGAGGCCCTGCTTCTTCCACTGAGGTGTCCGAGCCTCGGACAGCCTCTGTCTCCTGAGCTAGCGCTTTCTACTTGGGCAGAGCCTGCACCAGGCTGAGAGCTCCCCCACCTCCACGGGATGCCTGGGCAGGGGTGCTTGCACTGGGGTGTCACTGCAGGGACTTTGTGCCTCCACACTCTACATCTGCCACCTCGCCATCTCCACCTGGATGTCCAAGAGGCATCTCCAACAACGGGCCAAGACTCAGCCTACCTTCTGCCAGCATAAAAGGGTTGAAATAAAAATCCTGCTCCTCCACTGATTTCCCCATCTCAGGAAGTGGACCCTGTGTCCTTCCTCTTGCTCAGGCATCTCTCACACCCACATCCTGGCCCAGCCCTGCCCAGCCTCCCCACGCTGGGGTCACTCCCAAGCCTCCCTGAGCACCCATCATAAAGAGCAAATCTTCCCACCCCGTTCCAAATGCCATCTCACATCCGATAGCTTTCTTTAGGGTCCAATGGTCTTTCTTTAGATGTTTCCCTTACCAGAATGAAAGCTCCTCGAGGGCAGGGATGTTCATCCATTTTGCTCACTGCTGTATCCCCGGCACCCAGACTGTGTAGCAAGCACCCAGTGGGCACGCATGAATAGCTGTAGGAAAAATGAAGCCCATTCTCTGCTCTCCACAACCTACAGCCTTGTCCCAGAGACAAAACAGGAGAGAAATGTTGACAGCTGACAGCTCTGGTCTCTGCAGGGGCAAGATCTTGGCCTTGGTGCTGAGCCAGGAATTTTGGCCACTTTTGGGTGCCCGGCAGGAGCCAGGGGCTGTGATCACACCCTCCTGCCCCGCTCCCCAGCCACTGGTCACAGAATGTGAGCCCAGCCCCACCTCTGACCTGGTCACCCTAGGTCAGGCTGGCCAGGTCCTGGCAGGGAACACAAGTTGTTACATGCAGGGTGGTGACTGGTCATCCCCACACCATCTTCCTGTATCCCTAACTCCATGCTGGGCCCTCAAGAACAGACATCCTGTGCTGCTCGGTACAGCCTGTCTGTCCAGGCCACTGCCATTGCCTGCATCAGCTGTCCCTGGGGCAGCGTCCACCCCTAGGCCAGACATCCCACAGGAGTACCTGAGCCTGGGCCTCAGCTGCGTCAGGAAAAAGCCCCTGCTCACAGCCTCCCGGGAGGATTCTGAGCTAATCGCTGGAAGCACTTAGAGCCTCAGAGCTCTGAGTGCTATTAGCTGCGGTTGCTATCTGCCAGGCGCGGTTGCAGTGCTGGACATACGGGAATGACACACACAGCAAGTGTCTGCTGCCGTAGCGCCACTGCAGTCGGGGAATGGAAAATAGAAAATAAACCTGTATACAAATAAGCTCAACTGGAGAAAAGAGTATGAGGGCAAAGCAGAGTCTGGGACATTAGCTGGGTCACTTGCAAGGCCTCTCTGGGGTGACATTAGACTGCACAGAAGGAAGGCAGCCGAGGAGACTCTCAGGCAAAGGGAACGGCAATCACGAAGCTTCTGAGGTGGGAACAAGCTTGGCAGAGAGGTGCTGGCCGCTGCAGCACAGCAAGTGGCGGGGGCAGGGGGAGAAGGGCAGAGGCTGAGTGCAGTCTGTGACCTGAGCCTTCTGCATCTGGGAGGCCTCTGCTGCAAGGGCCTAGAAAGGGCACAGCCCGCCATCCCGGCTCCATCAGGAGCCCCCTGCCTGCGCTGCCCGCTCAGCGCCTCAGTTTCCTGTCTGCCAAACCAGGGTGGACTGTCTCCAAGGGAGGCCCCACACTGGAACTGGACGGCCCTGGTGCTCTTTGCCACACCATAGCACCTAGATAGCACATGGTTGTGGAGGAGGCCCTGTGGCCTTTGTGGATTTCTAGAATCTCAGCAGCAAAGACCTCGAAGATCACCAAGTCCAAGGCCCAAGTGTGACGCCCATTCCCTTTTCTGCCTGGGGGGCGACGTTCTCCCGGGTTTATTCACTCCTTCAACAGTTGGCTCTCAGGTCTCAAGCGCTGCTGGGCACTGGGAACGCAGGTTTGTGGCCCTGACACGCAGGCCTTTACAGGCTACTTGTTTCCAGGCTTGAGGCAAAATAGAAAAGAGCCCAGACACTGAAATCAAGAGCCCTGGGTTCACACCCAGCTCGATCCCCCATGCGCCCATTTCCTGACCTGTTGGATAGGGCCATTGCGGCCCCCACCACTTGGGCTGGTGGGGACTGGGCGAAACGCACGTGCAGCGCTTGGTCACTGCAGCGCCCAGGCTGCACTCACCACCACTCTCCTCCCAGCCACTTTCTGGACACACTCCTGTGTCCACACCACCTTTCCCAGAAGGTCCCAAAGGGCACATGGGAGAGGGTACCTGCCCAAGCTGGGCTGATTCTTGCACTCAACCATTTATCCAAAAGGAATTGTCTGCCCCATCTTACAAACAGGAAGTCACCCAGCCAGGAGGAAGTGCGCCACTGCAACGAAGTTGCACACCTCCTAGGTCCTGCTCCATCTAAAGATCTCCCAGATGGCAGGGATTCCAGCTGGTCTAACTGGCTGACAGCCATTTTAGCCTTCACACGAGGCCCACCATTGGTTAACATTTAGGGCCCAGCCCTGGCCAGAGCCTGCACAGGCTATCATGCTCCTACTCTGGAGCAGCAAACCAACACCTGGCAAGCCTCAAAAGGAGCCATTTTTCTCCTAGGACTCTACAGAGCCATAAAGGCTTATAATAAAACCTAATCTCCTGTGCCAAGCTGAAGGACTTATCCAGAGACTTACAGGACGGATGCTGGCACAAAGCCATCTTTAGGAACAGGTGGGGCCCAGGCTATTCCTCCCACCCAACCACTTAAAAGCCCTCAGGCTCTCCGACCTCCTCCCTACCGCAACCAGCTCTCAGCTCCAGGCCCAAGTGCCCCTGCCCTCAATCCCAGGGAGGCTGAACAAACCCCACTCTGAACTCAGATTTTCAGTGCTGAAATCCCCCCTCACATGGCAGGTCCAGCTGTAGGACAGCAGTTCTCAGGTTCTTGACCAGAAGCAAGACACTACACACCAGGTATGAAGTACTTCCACTACAGAATAATTTATTACAACACACAGCTTCAGCACGGGAGACTCCTATGTACAAGCACAACACTCCTGACTACCCTAACTAGGGAACCTTTTTTTTCCCCCTTGCCTTGCGGACCTCTTCAATCAAATCTTTCAGGTATTGGATCTCCTTGGCCAGGGCATCCGCCTTCTCTTTCAGAGCCTCATTCTTCTTCTCCAGCTCTTTGCACTCGCCAGCAAGGGCTTCCTGCTCTGCCCTCTTCTTCTGGCGGTATCTAGTGGCCGCAGTCTTGTTTTGCTCCATTTTTTTCAGCTTCTTATCCAACTTCTCCCCCTTTACTTTTGCTGCTACCATCTTCTCTCCAGGACGGTTGTACGGTTTGGGGCGGGCAGAGCCACAGAGGACACCTGGAGATGGCAGGCTGTTTGGAGAGCCACTGGCAGTAGAGGGGCTATGCTGGGGAGAGCCCAGATCAGACTCCGGGCTCATACAGACACCACTGTCATTATCTGAGGGGGTGTCTTCCTCCTTTACACACTGAGAAATCAGGGTAATGTAAGCGCTGGAGTCTGACTTCCTATCTCCTTCAGAGATATCCACTTCACTGCCCAGCTCTAAACTAAAGGAATGATCTGGAGTGGAGGACAGGATCCCTGGGAAAAGGGGAAGAGGTTGCAGGAAGGTGAAAGGGGCAACCTGGTCGGCTTTTGTTAAACTTTCTGGGAGATGGCCAATTGGGTTCACTGTCTGCAGGGGCTCCTTATTAGTCTGCTGGACTAGGGGGGCAAAGAGATCACCCGTGTCATCCAACGTGGCCAAAAGCTCATCTGGCATGGTTTCCAGATCATCTAAATTCAACAGGGCATCAAAGTCAAACTCCTTCAGATCCATTTTCTCCAACATCCAATCTGTCCCGGAGAAGGCATCCTCTGTAAAAGATTTCACAGTGATGGAACCAACTGAGTCAGATACACAAAGCAACAAACTCCTAATCCCAGACCCCACACTGACAGATGTGGTGGTCCACTCACCCTTGCCATTGTTGGAGGCACTGACCAACCCATCCACAGCCAGCCATCCGGAGGAGCCCGCCTTAGCCTTGTCGCTGGAGAACCCATGAGGTTTGAAGTGCTTGGCCACCTCCAGGTAATCATCTAAGAGATCTAGACTTTCTTCAGCCCCCAAACCCGACTGGTCGAAGGGGGACATCAAGTCCCCTCCCAACACCTCGCTGCTCAGGAAGCTCATCTCGGTCATGTTGCAGGTCTTTGCTGGAATCCAGGAATGTGCTTAATTCAAAGGTGTCTTTGTCGGTTACAGCAACGCTGCTGCTGGATGCTGTGAGAAGCCTAAGAGCAATCAGAAGCCAAGTCCCATCAGAGATTAGCTGGTTTAAAAATTTCATTTTTTTACCCATGAGGCAGGACGACCAAACCGGAACCGCACTTGGTTGCAGAGAACCGGGGGCACCTGACCTCAGGGTCATTGTTAACAACTTTCCGTGCTTCCGACTCGGGTTGCACAAAATGGACGTCGACCCGGCCATCCCTTAACCAGCAACCAAGAGAAAGACACTCCGTCCCCGTGCCCAAATACGGCCAGGCCGCCGCGCCCCGCCCACCGCCCGCCGTGACTCACGCCCCCACTGCCGCAGCCGCCGCCCCATCGCCGCCATCTTGGCTCCTGCCACGTTTCGGGGGCGACAGCCGGAACCCCCGGCGGGCTCAGGACCCAGGGGGCGACGGGCCCCCGGGGAAGCAGCCTCCGGCGCCGGGCTGCGCTCTCCCGACCCGGGAACGCCCGCGTCTAGTGGACACCCGGAAAGAGGCCACGCGTCCCGGGCGCTCGTAAAACCGCTCCCCCCACCCCGGCGACGCCGCCCGGCCCCAGGCCGCGCCCAACCAAGCAGAAATCCCCCCGCCGGCCCACCGCTCACGGCCAGGGCGGCCCGGCCCCGGTACTCACGCCATGGCTTAAGCCGCTGGGGGTTGCCGCTGCAGAGCCTGGTGCTGCTGCCGCCGCTGCAAAGGCCAACGCTGCCGCAGGCACTGCTGCCTCTAATACGCCATGGTGGCCCCGGACCCTGCGAGAGGGGAGGAGGGAAGGCGCGCTTCGCGAAAAAAACTACATCTACAGGCGGGCGGAGCACAAATGGCCGCGCCGCGCCGTCCGCGGGCCCTTTATAGACTCCTCCTCCATTGGGACGCACCACAGAACGCATCCTTCCGCCGCGGCCACGTGACCCTCACCTCCCGCCCTCACGTTTTCCTCTCTGACACCACCACCGTTTATGTGCCGGGCGACCAGTAACCTCCTGTCGGGGCATAGCTGTGATGAGAAAAAGAGTTTGTTTTCAAGGCCTCACGGAAGGAAAATGGTGTACTACTTTTCAAGATTTCAAAGATCAAAGAGTCATGCTCTTCCCTTCGCTGCCCGGGAGCGCGGAAGGATCTTTCGGACACGCATCACTTCCGGCTTGAGCTTAGAGCGCGAGGGGAGAGAAGGCACATCCCAAGGAAGGGTTTTATTGTGAAGACCTAGGCCGCCAGGTTATCGCGCGAGGTGCTGGCGGGGAGCGCGCGTCGAGCTGATTGGTCCAGGCACAGTGAGTCATATATAGTTTGAGCTTCTATTGGTTCGGTACTCTCGGCGGGCGGGCCACTCGGGAGAGAGCCCAAGGTCTGCGCGGGAAGGGGCGGGGCCGCCAGGAGATTCCCGCCGCAGGGTTCGAGTCTGCTGCACCTTGTTGGAGGTTCCCTGGCTGCAGTGGCTTCCTCAGTCCTGCCCGCCCGCTGCGCGGCCACGACCGCGCCGACTCCTGTCCACGGGCAACTCTAGCCCAGCGCGCCCCAAATAGTGGTCGCAGGGCCGAGCCTCTGCGGTCCCTTACTGTCGTCCTCAGTGAAACTTCGTACTGGCGACCAGAACTTCCAGGTCCCAGTTTCTCCGCCCCTCCCTCGTGTGCTCTCACTTCAGTACCGGTTGACTTCCGACCTGGGAAGTTCCTCGGAAGTCACTTGGTCCGAGCCTTCGTTTTTTAGGGCGGACCCAGCGCGGGCAGCTGGCTTGGTCCTCCATAAAGACCATAAATAGCGAACACAGAATTGCCCCCAGGAGCTTCGGGGACCGTAGCTGGAAGGGAAGACTGGGAGGGCTCCCCTTTCCTGCCCACCTATCAGTAAAGGACAGCTCTGTCCACGTCCTTCTGAACTCTGTATAGTCGAAAGTTAAAGATGCACAGTCCTATTGCCCAACCTGTATTATTATTATTATTTTTTTTTTTTTGAGACAGAGTCTCACTCTCTTGCCTGGGGCCAGTGCCGTGGCGTCAGCCTAGCTCACAGCAACCTCAAACTCCTGGGCTCAAGCAATCCTACTGTCTCAGCCTCCCGAGTAGCTGGGACTATAGGCATGCGCCACCATGCCTGGCTAATTTTTTTTCCTATATATATTTTTAGCTATCCAATTAATTTCTTTGTATTTTTGGTAGAGATGGGGTCTCGCTCTTGCTCAGGCTGGTCTCGAACTCCTGAGCTCAGGACGATCCGCCTGCCTCGGCCTCCCAGAGTGTTAGGATTACAGGCGTGAGCCACTGCGCCCTGCCTCCAACCTGTATTTTTATAATACTCATTCTGCTAAAATACAAGCTCTATTAAAATGCAGTCTGTCATAAGGGAACTTCATTTGGTTTATGTAGGTTCGGTTCGCCAAAAGAACAAGATTTTTATTCAACTGGCATCTCTCTAGGGTAGTTTGGATTAACTCCCAATTCTGTAACTCCCAGGTCTAACTAACATCCCAGCAAGTCATCCTAATGGCCCTGTGAGGAATCTTCGAAGCTTGAGAACCCACGTCCACTTGCAGGGGGTGGGCATGCCTGGAAGAGGTAGTCCTGGTCAGGGCCAGCTCTTCAACATCGCGGGAGTTCGAGAACTCTTCATCGCAGTCCCCTCCAATGTCAGACCCTGTAAAGGTAGAAACCATGGTGTTTCCACCTCCATTTGAGTGGGCCATACCACTATCATTTCCTCTGGTATCAGTCAAAAAACTGGGGAAAAAGCACTGCTCTAGATAACTGTAGACCGTTAGTTGACTTGATGCAATCTAGCCCAACAATCTTACAATGGTAACCCAGGCCCAATAGGATGAGGTGTTTTGCTCAAAGTCACGTAGCTAGCTCCCAGTGGAGGCAGTATAGGGTAGGAATTAGAAGACAGATTTTGGGGGCAAACCCAAAAGAATCCTGGCTTTATTAGCTGAGACACTTTGGCTAAGTGACTTACCTTCTCTGAGCTTCAGTTTCCTCATCTGTAAAATGAGGCTAATAATGAATATCCTTGTCCCAAGAATGAAGTGAGATCATATATGCAAAGCGCTTAGCACAGTGCCAGGAAAATGTGCCTAGTAAATGGTTGCCATTGCTACTATTATTAGAACTCAGGTCTTCTGACTCTGACCTCCTAATCCCCCTGCCCTTATCTCCATTACATCATCTTGTTTCCTCAGAGCACTCTTCACTATTTACTGAGATGAAACCAACAACTATGAAATAACCAGTTACCAAGAACAGGAAGCCTGGGAAAAAAACGAATAAAATGAAATAAAATAACTGGTATACACAAGGGATACTGGATGCCAGGATAAAAGTCTTGTTTTTCTTTCCCCTTGAGACATCGTGAGTGTTGAGATATACACAACTTGTCTAGACTTTCAGAACAAAGGCAGTAAGAATCCCTGAGCCATTATCCGTGGCAGAGGAGTAACTAAGGACCCATGGGGCATGTCCTCCTTTTGTTCTATCAAGAGACTTGTCAATGTGCCTGGCAGATGACCATAAAAACGGTTGAGAATTAAAGAAAGCAACACTGCCCCAGTTCTGACACTGAAGAGGTCATGGAATAATGACTCCAGTGGCAACTTGTCCCATCCATTCTTTTATGGAGACCTAGGTCAAACACTTCAAAGGTTTCCCTAGGTGAAAGGGAGACCCAGTACCACTCCCATAGGAAAATGTTTCATACCACACACAAAGTCAAAGCTGTTGGAAAGGAAATTTTTATTTTCTTCCCATGCTGTGGAAGGACATTGTGTTCCCCAGTTTTACTTCCTCCCTTAAGGAGAAAAATAGCAGTTATCTGGGTCTCAGGGCTAAGCTGCTCCTTTATGGACCGAACCAAGACAGGACAGAAAGACTGGTGACTGATTCCAAATCTACCAGCTAACACATCAACCACCACTGAAGGGCAGGCAAGTGACTAGAAGGCAAGTTGTGGACTTGGCCACAGGGACCAAGAATTTAAAGACTACGAGGTGATCAAAATGAAGGTGAACGACACCCAGGATGCAGCTGACCACAGAAGCCCCTTCTCTGGTATTTTGGCCACTTATAGTAAGCACAATCTAAAAGAGTTGCACATCCTGGCCTGGTATAGGGGTCAGCTCTAATCCTAAGTGTCTCTTACCATTCTCCTTGGCCCAGGCAAAAAGGTAGAGTTCTAACAAATCCTCCAAGAGCAGAACTTCTCAGCCAAGTCACAGTCCGAAGGAAGTACCATGGCAGAGAGCTTGGGACACATGCAGGGACCCCTAAGTACAGAACCCCCTCAGGGCCTCTCCAGGATCCTGAGCTGATTCTTCACCAAAACCATTTGAGATCTCAACTTGAGTGGAGCACACGGGAGCAAAGTCGGCTAATTTGGCGTGTGAACAGGTGGGCTACCAGGGGCTGAGACCCAAGAGACTGTGGCCTCCTCAATACAGCTTTTCCAAACATGAGCTTCAACATTTTGTTAATTTTTTTTCTTGTCACAACCAAGCATTTAAAGTGAAATACTGTTGTCCTGAACTCATCTTTTAGAGAGGGGCAACAGGAAGGAACCAAAATGAATTCTGGAATTTATTAGGCTTAAGATAGATGAGTGTATTTTTTTAAGCATTAGGCTAAGTATGTGGTTTGCTAACCTCGATGGTGCAAGAGAATCTCCAGATGGGAGCAGACACTATTACTCCAGGCAAAAGTGGGCGTGTTACTGAACAGGAAAGCAGAATAATGGGGAAAGCCACTGCATCTTTCCTTCAAAGATTAAAAAAAATGGGGGTGCGGGGTGTAGAATATTGTCCCCTCCCACTCAAGAATCTCAAAGCACCTGGCTACTGGCTACCTTCCAGATTTTATGAAGAAAATGGCAGCAAAAAGAATGGCCAGCTCAGTCCTGGTCAGCAAACCCCCTCAGAACCAGGGCTGAGAATTCCCACTGCTTCTCATTCTCAGGACTTCTAAGAGGTTCTTGCTTATAAGATGGCAAAGTTAACAGTTTTGGTTTTATGAAACATAGTTAAAAGTCAGAGATGCTCTTAGAAAGATGCTCTTTAAGAGAGGAGATGAACTTATTTCCATTCCTAAAATCAATTACACTTGGCTTAAATAACTTAGGACTCTCTAAAGGGTCTTTAAAATCTTTTCTTTTTTGAGCTTTCCTTCCAACATTTTATTAGTATGTGGAATTTGGTCAGGGATGCCAGCTTGGGAAAATTGTAAGTTTTATAATACTCAGGGCAGGGAAGCAAAATCCCTTATCTCAATGAATAATTATATATCCTTTTGCAACATTCTATGAATCCTCTCCTCTCCCGCCCCTCTAATGGACACCAGGTGGGTACATCAGAACCCTCAATGTTGGGCCACACCCCATACCCTGGATACCATTCATCAGGGTAGTAACTCAGGCATATATTAATAGGTTTTTGAATTTCCATTTGATTGTGATGAACAGCCAAGCTAGAGAATCTCTCTCGAGGTTCTTAGCTTAATCTGTTTCCTTCACTCTCAATGCCTTTATACAAATGAAACAACTAACCCACATTAAGGGATCCTTGCATGTGTATACATATATATCTATATGTGAGAAGAGGCAGAAATATCTCTAAATGCAGTCAGGGTTAACCCAAGTTCTCAGCCTAAGCTATGACAAAAGGGGGGCAGGAATCTCTACCCTAAATTCAGAGGGCTGCTGAGGTGGCAATGCTATTTAAAGAGTCATTTCCTGACACTGTCATTGGGAAGGAATGAGGCAGCTGCAGAGGGCTTCACCAAAATCCCACTGATGGAGAGGTAGTAAGAATAGAAAAATAAGACTACTTGATGTGAGGAGAACAAATACTGGATGGGCAGATGAGAAACAGAATTATCATCAGCCTCTTGCCACAAACAGGAAAAAAACACAAAACAAGAAGACACACTGACACGGTGTATTAAACAATTCCTCCCCACCTCCAGGGTATGTTTACACTGCAATAGTGCAATTTTAGCAGCAGGAAACAAGAAGGAACATAGGAAGTATGCACCTCCCTCTCATATGTTTTATCCATGTGCTCTCTCTTCCTAGGTAGCACTGATCTCCCCAGGTGCTGGGTGGGAGACAGGACAAGGGGAAGAGGTCTGTACATGTCCACTTGCCTTCTGGCCTCTGGTGGTGCCTGAAGAGCTCAGTAAGCACCCCTCTCTCGTTCCTACGGCAGACACTGGCGGATGAAGGGCTGGCCACTGGGCCTGTTCTTGCTCTAATACAACATCCTAGAAAAGCAGGGCCTGTCAAGGGAGAAAACATGGTCACCAAGCCCCAACTGGTGACTGGATTTTCCAGCTGACATTAAGCCTCCTGGTGTCCTCCTTCAACCTCTACTGCTAAGCCTGTGTTCCTTCCAAGGCCTTGTCCTAATTGGCAATAAAGAAAGGGATGAAAACCAGCATTTCTGGTGAGGTGCTGCCCTTGCAGCCCCCCTCCCTTCCTTGTCTGTCCAACCCCTGCAGCTGTAGATACAGATGAGGGGTGGACACTGGGCACACAAACCTTCCATCAGCTCCTCTTAACCAGCTCTGGCTCCCCTACTGTGCACTCTCGCTGATGACCACTAAGAAACACGAGCTCCAGATAACTTTGCATCCAGTTTATCCTGTAAGTCAGTAAGTGTTCCCATGAGCGACTCTCTCAGCACTTATGAATAAGAGTTGGTCAGGAGATGGGGGGAATGGACTTCTTTTCCAGGAACCAGGGTCAAAGGCCAGCTCTTCCGCCAGCCTGATCCCCAGAAACCCTAAATACTGTCTCAACACTCACTCTGCAGAGTTCAGCTTAGAAACATGCAGTCATAGCTCTTCAGTGACATTTGACTAAAAGGCAACATCTTAATTAGGCAGATATGCTCCAGGGACAAGAGCAAAACAGAAGGCATGAACGAGAGAAAAAGACAGAAAAGACACTGAATACGACAGGCAAAAGGGCAGGGCAGAGCAACAGAAGCAGGAAACCTGGGCCGCAATGCAAAACACCGAGTGGTCTCATCAGCTCAGGCCAGCACTCCACCTTCTCAATTCATTGCAGAAAAATTAGCCTGGAGCAAGGGGGGTG
Source organism: Indri indri (assembly GCA_004363605.1). Lineage (NCBI taxonomy): Eukaryota > Metazoa > Chordata > Mammalia > Primates > Indriidae > Indri > Indri indri. Next base: position 17,738 of record RJWJ010004763.1, on the reverse strand, counting down.
AGTAGGGAGCACAGTGTTTGGTAACAAAAATAGAAAGTGTTGGGTGAGAAAATAGGAGACTAAGAGATGTCATTCTAATCAGCATGAAGTGACCAGGGTGATGACCGCAAGATAGGAGGCACCTAGGGACCCTGTGAGGCACCAACTATGTAGCCAAGAATGTCTAACGGAGAATCCAGGGCCTGACCACCCGACACCTGCTTTGGCCTTCACCTGCCCTACATCTGCAGCAGCACCTCCGGCTCAGACAATGAGCAATAGAGAGTATAGCCCAATTCATCTATTTCTTCAGGGGTGAGCTCTGCAAATAAGTTCACCTTGGGGTTTAGGGCACTGGGCAGGACTCCAGCCTCTAAGTAGCTGATGAGTCCTCTCAGGGCCTGCAGGAAACGGTCGGCCAACATATCTGGAGACCAGTCAGCCTCCTCCTGGGCCAAGTGGAGGATGACGTTGGTGAGCTGGCTGGCAGTGAGGTGGCCCAGAGCCGGACGGGACTTGCATATGGCCTTGAGGATCTTGAGGCATAGAGATCGGCAGCCCGAGTCAGCCTGGTCCAAAGCCCGCAGACGTGCCGTCTCGGCAGGACGCAGGCTCAGCCGCCACAGGTTGTCATACTGGGCTAGCCGGTGTGGCCTAGCCACCAAGACTGTGTCACCAAGGGTCACCGATGGCAAGAAGTCAATGACAAGATGCTTGTCACGCTCATACTGCACCTCTAGCGTCAGGGCCTCTGGGGATGGTGCTGGTCGGATCACATAGTCCAACAGGGACCCGATGGCTGGCCAATTGATGGAGCCAGCCACTACCTTCTCAAATGTGTCTGCCACCGTCTTTGGGGAGAGGTAGCCCCCTACTACACAGCGGTCCCAGTAACTGCTACCACGAGGAAAGTACTCTGGATTTTCACGACGAACCAGGAAGAAGCCAGGGATGTTCATAATGGTGTCCTCTCCAGGGATGCAAGACCATAGGTTCTGCTCCAGCACAAGGGGCACAATCAGTTGAATGTGGTCAGCTGTCACCACCTGTTGGAGCAGAATTAAAAAGATTTTGAGGGGTTTACTCTGCTCAAGAGACGTGCTTCCCCAAACACAGGTCCCACCATCTTGCACTCCCTCAACAAGAACGGAAATTAAGAATTCTTTCATGGCACTGTATCAATCTACACAGAGTGAGAAAACTAGAGAGAGATGGGGACAAGGATATAACAGCTTCTTAAAAGTTGTTAAGTATGACTTAAAAATTAGAAAGGATTAAAGATGATATAGTAGCAAAGAATAACAAGTATGGATCTCTAAATGCTGCACACTCTGGAAACCAAGATCTCAGTCATTCTGGCGAGCCTGGGACACTGATCTTCTGTGCCAACAACACTAATGAGAAGCATGTAGTCAGTCCCCAACCTCTCCCGCTTCATAGGAACCACCTTATTACCTGCAGGTCATCATAGAGGCTGCCACTCAAGTACATGTCCCGAAGTGGCATGTCAGGCAACTTGGCCCGCAGGAAGCTCCGCAGCTCGGCACATATGTCCACAGCAGCTTGCTTGGCCCGAGCCTGCTCTCCAGCAGGGATGGCTGCCCGGTTCCGGTAGTAAGTAAGAAGTTTCTCCTGCAGGGACATGCGGAGTCGTGACTTCTTCAAGTCTACCTGGCCCTTCCTGGCCAATGGCTTGGGCCGGGGAGGGCAGAATGTATCTGCCAAGGCAAGAGAGAGAGGCACGTGAGCTCTTCCCATGCTTGCTCAGTCCACAGCTGCCTCAGCCCCCAAAGGAGAAGGGCTTGGCACAAAGGGCAAGTGCTGGCACAGTGCTGGCACGCATGTGCTCAAGAAATGTTTGCTGAATGCAGGAGTAGTGCCAAACGTCCAGAGGAAGTCCCAGGAGGGTAAACAACAGCCTTTCTTACCTGTGTCAAAGGCCGAGGAGTCTGTGGGAAGGGTCTGAAGGGACCGGCTTAGGCCTGTTTTCATGTCCTTGTTCAGCAGTCGTGGGGAGCCCATCCAGTTTGGTTCTTCCCAGCTCCTCTTCCCTGAATGGCTCAGGCGGGTGGGGCTGGTCGGGGCACTGATTGCCCGGTCGTACATCTGGAATAGCAGAGAGGATGCAGGACATAACACCTGCCTGCCTTCCTCTATTTCCTTCCAATTTCCCTCCCCCCTACCCCAAAGCTTTGCCCTAGTTAAGTTCAACTACTATTTTGTAATAATTTTGTTTTCATTCTAGATTATTGAATTCTTTGTTCCATGCAGAAAATCTCAGGAAATATAAGAAATAGATTAATCCATGATGTCACAACCCAGAGAAAACTGTTAATATTTGGTATATTTCTTTCTAAAAATATATATTTATGTAATTTGGATCACATTCTATACATACTTTTAAAACCTGATTTTTTTCACTTACCATCATTCTGATAATTCCCTCCCGTCCCTAGGAATGCATCAACATTTTCTAACTATACTATATTGTACCTATGAATATACCACAATATTCAACATGGATTCATTTATTCAACAAATAGTTACTGAGTGGCTACTATGTGCCAGGCATTGGTCTAGGTGCAAACCAAAGAGACCCAAATCCCTGCCGTCATGGAGTTTTCAGTCTACTAAGGGCTGCAGTCCCCAACCCCCGGGCTACAGCCCGGTACTGGTCTGTGGCCTGTTAGGAGACACCGAGCGTCACCACCTGAGCTCTGCACCACCACCCCCCGCCACAACACCCCAACCCCAAACCCCAGTCAGTGGAAAAATTGTCTTCCATGAAAACGGTCCCAAAAAGGTTGGGGACTGCTATGCTAGGGAGATACAGACATAATTAACAAGATAAATCTAAAGTACACAGAGATAAATGTGAAGAAAAAGGAGGAAAGGGAAATAGGAATTATATGTGTGGTTGGGTGTTGCCATTTTAAATAAGGTAGTCAAGAAAAGATATTTCAGTTATTTGCAATTTTTTACTTGATGGGATGAATTTATTTGTATCTTCAATGATTTCTTTAGGGCAGAGTCCTAGAAGTAGACTTACTAAATCAACTTAAGGCCTCACCTAATAATGCCAGGTTGCAAAGTCACACTTCCATTAGCACTATCAATGTCTTGTTCCAGGTGAGCTCCACTTCGTAGAGACTGCCTGACCACATCCCATCCCTGGCCCTGGCTGCATCCACTTACCCGCTTAACCGCCAGTGTGGCGATGCCCAACATGGCCGCTCCACCCACCCCCAGCACCAGCCGGGCATTGGAAAGCACAAAGTCAATGGCTGTGCCAATGCCATTGTCATCCTTCTTGCCTTTGCGCTCACCAGCGCCTGCCATTGCTCACCTGAGAATGAAGACAGAACACAGCCATTACTACTTTGGGACCTCAAGAACTATCCCTCCCCTTTCCTCCCCTATCAGGCCAATCCCAAACAAGTACAGGACACTCTGTGAGTTCCAGCAACCCAAATCCTCTTGCAGTGTGGTGCAGATCTGAATACTGCTCTAATACTGCTAGTGTCGTCTATATCCGGTGTCCCAAATGGGAGGATATCGAGACACAGGCTCACTGAGAGTATGTTCCAGTATAAAATAACATTCCTTCTAATACCGTATCACAACTGGTTATTGTACTTTCACATCTCTGCCTCTATCTCCCGACCTCCCCGAAAAAGAAACAAATTATTCCTGACTCTACTTATTTCAGCAATTAAGTTAACTAAGAGTCACTGCCAAGGCCAAAAATATTTTTTCCCCAATTAGAGTTCACACCTGGGGGACACTTTCCTTTTCTTCACCATTTACAGTCAATAGAAGCTTCAGGTTTAGGGACATAACGAGAGACTATTTGGCCAAATGAAGTATGTTCCTACTTGAAATGCACAGAGCACACAAGGCTAAGAAGACTTTACCTTTCTATTTACAGGCAGGGTCAGGCAAGAACGCTAGCCGCCATCCTCCCTCTAGGGGCCACTGAGACAGAGATGGGACGTATCAAACTCAGCTGAGGTAGAGAACCCAATCAGGAAAAGGGCAGAATGCCGCAATTTCTCTACACATAGCAATGTCTCCTGTTTTATCTTTTAAAAAGTAAAGAACCTTCTTGATGTATTTACAATAGGGAGAACCCCTGGATGGAAGCACCCTCTAAATGATCCATGACTGTGTTGCAGCAGGACTAGAAGAGCACATCCTCCCTCTGACCAGAAGCCAGAAGGGGCCTCCATGGGCCATTTAGTCCTTGCCCCTTCTGATGACTGCTAAGAACAAGGTGGTGGTGTAGCATAATAGAAGAGAGCATGGGTTTGAGTTGGAATTCCTGAGATTAGGACTTGCCTTATACCCTGACTTATTAGCTGGGTGACATCAAATGAGTTACTTAATACCTCAGCTATAAAAAGGGGATAATGATCCATGCATGGCCCAAATCATAGGGTTGTAGTGATGAAAAATGTCAACTAAAATACCGTGTATGAACACTTTATAAACTGTAAATGTGCTGCATAAATATAGGCTATCACTAAGTCTTTTAAGAGTTCCATCCACAGGACAGAAGGTTAGCTTCCAGAAGTTAGTCAGCAATCTGGAATGTCCTCTGAGTTACATTCCACCTTTTGATTTCTCACTCTGTTGCCCAGACTAGAGTGCAGTGGCATCATCATAGATCACTGCAATCTCAAAGTCCTGGGCTCAAGTGATCCTCCTGCCTCAGCCTCCTGAGTAGGTGCACTACAGGCATGCGACACCACGCCTGGCTAATTTATTTATTTATTGTAGAGACAGGGTCTTGCTGTGTTGCCCAGGCTGGTCTCACAACTCCTGGCCTCAAGCAATCCTCTTGCTTTGGCTTCCCAAAGTTCTAGGATTGTAAGCATGAGCCACTGCACCCAGCCACATTCCAGCTTTTGAGACTAAAATGGTCTCATACTGATCCTATCCTGGGCTTGAGATCAAAACTATTAAGTGAGCAGGCTTGTTAAAGGCCTTTCCTATGCTGGTGCAATATGCACCAGGCCACCCACCCCAGTGCAAGGACCACGTGACGTAGATCTGATGACCCGGAAGAGGAGAAATCATCCACAAGCTCAACAAGACACAGTCCTTATTCAAAAAGTTAATTCAGCTTGTTCCAGTTGAAGCTGCTTCTCCATGGTACGTCCTCCACTCACATTCTGCTGCATTATTAGCCTGTAGCCTGCTAGGAGGCAAGAACTGCACTTGGCAAGAGACAGGGACCCAGCTCCTCAGAAAATTGAAAAAGAACACTGTTTTTTGATGGTCATAGAATTTCAGATCTGCAAATGAAAAAACTTTCGGGATCTGTTACACAACAATGTGGATGTACTTAATACTACTGAACTGTATACTTAACACACTGACGGCCATGCTAGGAAAAAAATGTTTTCCTTGGGGCCAGTGTTTTATTACGAAAATAGAACAAAAACTTCAAGAACAAAACAATCCTTTCTAATTTAGTGAAAAATTTGTTATTTTTTTCTGTGTGTGAGTTACATGCAACTTGAAAAATAGTTCACGCAGCTCTCAAGGTGAAGAGATGTGTGAGTTACATATGCTTCACGAGGCCCCGGACATAAAACTAGCATGAGTTAAATACAACTCGCAGGGCAGTTAATGTGTTAAAAATGTTCAAGATGGGCTGGGTGTGGTGGCTCATGCCTGTAATCCTAGCATTCTGGGAGGCCAAGGTGGGAAGATTGCTTGAGGTCAGAAGTTCAAGACCAGCCTGAGCAAGAGCGAGACCCCATCTCTCCTAAAAATAAAAAAAATTAGCTGGTCCTTGTGGCAAGCGCCTGTAGTCCCAGCTACTCCAAAGGCTGAGGCAGGAGGATCACTTGAGCTCAGGAGTTTGAGGTTGCTGTGAGCTAGGCTGACACCACAGGACTCTAGCCTGGGCAACAGAGCAAGACTGTCTCAAAAAAAAAAAAAAAAAAAAAAAAAAGGTTAAGATGGCTAAAATAAAAAAACAGGCTGGGTGCAAGTAGCTCATGCCTATAATCCTAGCACTGTGGAAGGCCAAGGCAGGAGGACTCCTTGAGGCCAGGAGTTCAAGACCAGCCTGAGCAACATAAGGAGAGCCCTTCTCTACAAAAAATACAAAAATCAGCCAGGCACAGTGGTGCGCACTGACCGTCCCTGCTACCCAGGAGGCTGAGACAGGAAGATGGCCTGGGCCCAGGAATTTGAGGCTACACTGAGCTATGATGATGCCACTATACTCCAGCCAGGGCAACAGAGCAAGATCCTGTCTCATAACTAGCTAGCTAACTAACGAAATAAGATTTTAAAAAACAAAAAAAATTAGCCAGACATGGTGGCACATACCTGTAGTCCTAGTTACTTGAGAGGCTGAGGTGGGAGGATCCTTTGAGACCAAAAGTTCAAGGCTACAGTGAGCTAGGATTGTGCTATCTGCCCTCGAACCCGAGAGACAGAGTAAGATCCTGTCTCTAAAATAAATAAATAAAACAAAGAAGGAACTACAGACCTGGAAGGCAGGACTGGGAATGGAGAATTTGAGCTCTGCCAACATTTCAGGGAAGTTATTTAACCTGTCTCCCGAGATACAAAAATGGGAATAGAAATACTCATTACCTCAGTATAGTAAGGATGATGAATAATGCAGGCCTTGTAGCTTCCTGGGATGACAGCATAAAACTATGAAAGTTCCAACTTATCTTACTTGAAAAAGTCATAGGCTTTTTCATAAACATGTCTTGCTTGAATACATATGAGAATAGCTAACATATATTGAGTTTGTACTATGTGCTGGGCATTTTACACATATTAATTCCTTTAATCCTCGCAACAATCCCATGAGGTCAGTAATACTATTATCTTCAATTTACAGATGAAGAAACCAAGGCAGAAGTTAAGTAACTGGGTCCAAGGTCACTGTGCCATAAGTTGTGCGGCCAGGATTTGAACCCGTAACTCATGCTGCTGGGGAGAACTAATCTATTGGCGTCCCAAGTAGCCTGCAACCCCACCTTGTTCACCTCTCCTCTCTATTAACCGCTAGACCATAAGCTTCTTGGACACATTTTGGCTCATTCACTGCTGTATCTATCCCCAGGGTGTGCAGTGTTTTATGCATAGTAAATATCTGTTGCATGAATGATATTTACTATTAACCCTACAGCATTTTTTTTTTTTTTTTTTTTAGGGGTGGTGATGGCAACATGTAGCCCAAATCACAGTCAAACAAAAATTAGGAATACAGAGATTCCAAGTAGCTCACTAACTCCCTTCTGGATCCATCCCCTCCCCACCCCACCCTGGTCCCGTGCAGGCCCCAGGGGCATCACCCCGCATCTGGCCCTGTACTGCCAAAGGCAGGTCTGCCAGCCACAAGTGGCTGAGAAGAACCAAAAGCCATTACATAGGCTTCTCCTCCTGCTTTCCCTGTCCCAGTTCAAAACAGCACCTTCTCCCTGGCTGGCAGGCCTTACCCTGTGGTGTTGGCCTTTCTCCTACTGCCTCAGCCAACTGGGCACCAAGTCCTGCTGTTGTACACTGTATTTGTGTGTGGCCACCCCCACCACCTCAGTCCCTCAATCTCACCTGGCCAGATCTGCTGCCTCTAGCATCTCTCAACCCTGTATTCTCCACAGTGCCGCCGGCATGCTCATCCAAGGCACAAACGTAGCTTGTCCTTCTGTTTACAAAGCTGTGATGGTCTGCTTACAATCAGATACTACAGTCTCCTTAAGTGGGATTCAGTGTCCTTCCAGACCTGGCCCAGCCTCAACTCCAGCCATTCGCCCTACAGGGGTGTCATTCTAGCCACACCAGACTCAAGTTCCCAGACTACAAAATGGAGTTTCTGCTTCCAGGCATTTGCTTATTCTTATCCCCCCTTGCCTGGCAAGCTTCTACTTTTCGTCTGAGGCAGACCTCAAATGTCTTCTTTTCTATAGCCACCTGTGATCCCCTCCCATGACCCTACCCAGGGCAGAATTACGTTTTCATCTGTCTCCACAGCTATTTATACAATCCCCTAGTATAGAGCTGCTCGTGCTGAAGTTAATTCCTGTTGATCTCCTCATTAGACTGAGTTCTTTGATGAACCATAACATTCATCCCTATCCCAGAGCCGACCAGAATGCCAGGGCCATATAAGGTCCTCTGGGAAGGTTACTGAATTAAATATAATCATCATGTTACAATGGGACTTTCTGATGACACTGGCATTGAGAGTAAACAGAGCTAACATACCACTCACCAAGTGCCATTCCAAGTGCTAGGTGTGTATCGTCTTATTTAATTCTCATAATAACCTGAAGAGGTATTTCCCTCTTACACATGAGGAAATGGAGGCCTGGAAGGTTCAGTGACTTGCCTCAAATCCCACAGCTATTAATAGCGGTGCCAGGATTTGAACCCAAGCACTTTAACTCTTAAGTCTGTATGCTAGGCTTGCTTTATAGACTGTTGTAACAGAGTATAGCTATGTTTTTGGGAATGTAATCTGACCCACAGTATAACTGAATCCACTGAAGAATAAGTTGGCTTGGAACTGAACTCTAATGGTTTTAATCAATGTCTTCTCTAACATTTTCACATGTAAATTGTCCTGTAATATAAAATGGTGATAGCAATTTTGTTCTGGTAGAGCTTGAAACTCAGGGCCTATTTTTTCTCAGCAGAGAATTCACTTCTGTTAATATATCTGTATTTCATCCACTGATTTCCTTTTTTAGAGAGAAGCCTCTCAAGTAGCTGAGACTACAGATGCATGCCACCATGCCAGCTCTCCATCAATTTCTGATGACTAAAGGAAGGACTTAGATTACCAAAAAGACAGGTTCTCCCTTTCCTGCTCCCCTGCACCAGAAAAAATTAAACCTATAGGAACAAGAGTCTATGTACCTGAGGCTTCTTAATGCATCTGTAAGGTGGGGATGAAAGAGAGGAGTGTCGGCGGAAGGCACCTTTGTCCTCCTTCCCTTGGAATTAAGGTAGGAGGGGAAATGAGAGGATCCTAAATAATCCCCCCTAGTTTGCTGTGGAGGAAGACCAGGCCCTTCTCCAACTGCCTCTCCCGGGCCTCAGGATCCTCTAGCTTCTGATTTTTCCGGAACTCACGGCGGATGTAGGAAAGGTAGAAGTCTCGATCAGTGTAGCGAAGCTCTCGGCCCTGACGCAACAGAGCCCGGTAGAGACTCAGCACCGCCTCTCGGCTCCACGGGGCCATGGGGGACTTGCAGTGGGTGGGCGTCACGCTATAAACAGACGGGAAGACATAGAAGCCTAGTATCAGAATTAATGACAGAAGGGCCTGTAGACTATGTAGGTCAGGGGTTCTTAATCCAAGTTTCAGAGACCCCCCCCCCACCAAGGTCTGTGACTTAGTGGGAGGGCTAGAACTAGACCCCAGCCTTCAGACACCCCCTGCTGGGAAAGTACAGGTTATGAGTCACCAGGGCTCATAAGATCATCAAAGCATCAGCTTGCTCATTTATAAAATGGAGATAATGATGACATTATGGTAACAGTACCTACCACATAGAGTGATTTTGAGAATGGTGTGTGTAAAGCATCTAGAATAAAACTACGACAAGGGGTGGTCTAGAGTGGTTGAAGAGAAGGACTCGGCTATACTTGAATCCTGGCACCACCATTTAGGACCTGCATTACCTTGGGTAAGTTTCCTAACCTCTCTGTGCTTGTCTCAGTTCCTCTTCTGTAAAGTGAGAATAAATATCTTACTGCCACTGCCTTCCTTCCATAACAATAAACGCTTGCACAAGCACAGCGTGTTATCATTTATAAAATGCTTTGTTATCCATTATCATATTTGAACTGAGACCCTACGAAGTGGCCAGGGTTCATAATAATAGTGAACATTTACTGAGGGCTTACTATACACCATGCATGTTCTAAGCATGTCCCACATAACAACTCATCTCATTCTATCAACAACCCCAGTGTCATCATTATTCCCACTTTAAGTGGAGAAAATGGAATCTCCCAGAGAGAAGTAACTTGTCCACAGGTGAACAACAGTAAAAGGAACGGCTGGACTCCCAACCCCAACTCTGCCTGTCTCTGTAATGCCCGTTACCATTTGCTGGGGCCTTACCATGTGTACAGCACTCTGGGTGCTCCATGAACTTTTCCAGGACAGTGTCTGGCACATACCAGGGGCTCAAAAATATGTTGAATGATAGAATTTTCACAACGTCCCCACGTCACAGAAAACATCACCCTCATTTCAGAAATAAAGAAATGATACCGAATGGGGGAGGTATCTGACTAGAAAAAAAGACCTGGACTTTGGGCCCAAAGTCAGCTAGTCATGAACCTCTGGCCTTACTAACTTCCAGCGCAAGCTTAGCAAGGTCCTGTCCCTGTCTCTTTTTCATTAACTGTTGAAGAGATCCCCTCGATCCTAAGAGCCTTCCACAGTGGGAAAGATGCAGAAAATCCACAAGAGAAGTGCTTGATAAGATAGAAGGCAACTGTCACAGCGAGGGCTGTTACTACAAGGTCGCTTGGCGAGTGGGTGGCTGAGCCCTCACCAGTACATACTTTCTGCCCCGACCCTAGGGGGCCGGGCCGAGCCGGGGTACAGAGACCCCGAGGCTAGGGTAGGCCGGCTCGGGGACCTGGGAGGGCTCCAGAGGCTGGGGCGGGGCGAAAACACCGAAGGGCCTCCCAGGGGAAAGCCCAGACCGGGCTGGGAAGAGACCCTGGGCGGCAGGCCGGTAGCCTGGGCCACAGCCGGATGCGGGGCGCCGGCGGCAGCCCTGATGGGAAGCGCGGCAAGCCCTCGACCGCCTGGCCGCCGCCGGTCCTCACTCCTTCCCTCACTCACCGGCGGGCGCGCGCGCTATCACTCCTCTGGACTCGCTTCTCGCCCGGCACCTCTCTCGGGGTCACCCATCAACATGGCCCCTTCACTTCCGGGACACGACCTTGCGTACAGAGCGGCGGAGGGGCTGAAGGGAGCTCGAGGGCGGGCGGAGGCGGAAGGACTTCCGGTCTTCTCCACCTCCCTCTCTCGGGCCACGCCCCCTCGCGCAGGGCTCCGCCCCACAACCCCGAGCCCCGCCTCCGTGTGTGACGTCAGCTAGGGACGGGCCTGCCCCCGGAGGCCCGCGGTGCTGTGGTCGCGCCGTCTACACCGCTGTGATCCGAGGGGACAGAGGATGAGAAAGCAGGAGGTGGCGTAGCCCTCCGACGAGGCTGCGCCGCCGGGCAGGCCCCCCACCTGCTGCCAGTCTCGTGGCTGGTTAGGGGGCCTGACCAGGCCCTTGCACCGTGTGCTGATCTCGGGCTGTTCTGGGGTCCCGGGGTACCCGAGGGAATCCTGACACCACTGTTCAGAGCTCTTCCAAATCCAGTTTTTCAGATCGGCTTCTTTTCATCCCTCCCTGCTGTTCCCGCTCTCCAGGCCCCTCTCCCCCCTAGGAAAATTCCTTCCCTTCCTTCAAGGTGTACCTCAAATGTCCCCCTGCCCAGGTCTTTTCCAGCCCCTCCTCGCCCCTCCTCGCCCCTCCTCCGACACACTTAGGCGCCGCGGTCTTGGGGCCCCACAGAAATGTCTGCATGCTATTAACCCGTTCAACAACAAAACTATTTCTTGGCGCCTGTTGTTTGTCCGGCACTGTTCTTATATTTATCTATGTGCTTCTCTGTCTCTCACTAGATTCGAGGACAGAGACCACGTCTCTGTGAAATCCGTAAGCCCCTCCCCCAAGTGCCTCCCAGAGCCTGGCTCAGACCAGCCTAGGGCGGGGGCTTCGCTGTCAGGCCACCAGCTCCCAGTTCCAGCCCTACCACATGGGAGCAGCTGCCCTCTGGCAGTTTTGTAAACTTTCCCAGCCTCTGGGCTGTAGTGAGGATTAAAAGGTGATATCTAGGCTGGCTTGGTGACTCAAGCCCGTAATCCTAGCACTCTGGGAGGGTCACTTGAGGTCAGGAATTGGGACACCAGCCTGAGCAAGAGCAAGACCCCATCTCTACCGAAAATAGAAAAAGTAGCCTAAGCAAGAGAGAGACCCCCTTTCTACCAAGAAATACAAAAAAATTAGCTGGGGGCTCGTCCCAGCTGCTCGGAAGGCTGAAGCAGGAGGATTGTTTGAGCCCAGGAGTTCCAGGTTGCAGTGAGCTGTGATGATGTCACTGCATTCTAACCAAGGTGACAGAATGAGACCCTGTCTCAAAAAAAAAAAAAAAAAAAAGTGGTATCTAACAGGAAGGGGTTGGGCAGTGGCCTACCCATTCTTTCATTAATGCAACAGCTCCTGGTCAAGGCCTCTAATGTGCTAGGCACAGTGCTACAGGGAACACAGTGTTTGTCTACTGGGGGCTGATAAGAGGTGACAGGAGCCAGGAGGACTAACTCCCTCTGGAGAGGATGTCAGTGTTGCAGGAGGGAGGGGTTACATTCTTTACTTGGATTGTGGCAGGAAGGCCTGTCAGATAAGGGGACAAGGATAGGGCAAGAACATTCCAGGGGAGCATCCCAGCTCCACCCTCAGGTGGGCCTTTAAATTTGGCATGTTCTAGGAGCAGCAGGGAAGAGGCTAGTGCTTCTGGAGGTGAGGCCCTATCAGGGCCAGGGGAGGGGAGGGGAGATGGTGTGTGCAAGGGAGCCATAACAGGTTTGGAGTGTCAACGGAAAAAAAGACCAAACTCTGTAAAATAATTTAAAGAGATTTACTCTGAGCCAAATTTGAGGACCATGACCCGGAGCCACGCCCAAGAGGTCTTGAGCAGTGGACTCGCAGAGGTTGGGTTACAGTTTGGTTTTGTACATTTCAGGGAGACAGGGGTTACAGGTAAAGTCATAAATCGATACGTGGGAGGCATACATTGGTTTGACCTGAAAAGGTGGGCCATCTCGAATAGGGGGCTTATAGGTTATAGGTGGGTTTAAAGATTCTTTGGCTTGTAATTGGTTAAAGACGTGAAGCTTTGTCTAAAGGCTTGGAATGTTTCAACATAAGGAGCTCTTTATCAGAGACAAGCCACTGGACATAGGTTTGTTGTGTAAATTGAGGACCTGCAGGTTTGTCTTGTATGCCCTTAGGCCTGTTAATGGGTTACAAAGGATGTCCCCCAGAAGGGAGGGGGGAATGATAAGGCATGTCTGACCTCCTTCCTCCTGGCAGGCAATGTAGTTTTAGGATATTCCTTTGGCCACGAGGGGGTCCATTTAGTCAGCTGGTGAGGGGCAAGTCTTAAAATTTTATTTTAGTTCACAGGAGCAAAGGAGCAGTGGGCCTGACTCCATTTTAACAGGATCAGTCTGGCTTGAGAACCACTGAAGGGAGCAAGGCTGAAGCAGGGAGAGCAGTCAAGAGGCTGTCACAAACCCCTGGGGAGAAAGGAGAGGGGCTCAGACCAGGGAGGTGACAGCAGAGGGGGAGACGTAGTCAGATCTGGGGTGCATTTGGAGGTAGAGTGGCTGGATTTGCAGATGTGGGTTTTGAGAAAGAAGGGTCAATGATGGCTGCTGGTTTCTCTCTCCAGCTCCCACCTGTTTAGGAGCATGTTCCAGGTTTCCCAGATCACTAGACGAAGGCTGCTTTCCAGGACATGGGGAGTCCCAGCAGCACTGGGGAGACCGAACTGCTGGGCCCTCTGGGGAAAGCTTAGGACTTAGGAGCAATAGTGGCTGTGGACCCTGGGGCCTTGGGAGTCATCCCCCAGGGCCGGCTTGGGAACAAGGTTGAAGTTCAGCAATTATCTCCCTGCCACCACTCACACTGAGGCAGCACCAACACCTGGCGTCACTTTGATTAAGCACCTACTGCCAGACATTGGACTTGGTACTTTACGAATGTATTCTGTCTAACCCCAGCATCCCTGTTTGGTAGGCATCATTATCCCAATTTTATAGATGGGAAAACCAAGACGGAGAGATTTCATAATCTCTCTAAGACACTGAGCGAGGCGGCGGAGTTCACAGTGGAACCCAAGTCTGCCTTACTCTGAAACGTGTGTTCTTGCCACTCTTTCAGACTGCCCTACTTTGCTTTTTAAAGAAACGATTTTGTGACCCAAATAAATCTAATTGGTGACATATCTAGCTGGCAGACCAGGTGACCTTTTCATATCTCTCCTGAACTTCCTATTCTACAGAATATTATTTTTAGGAGGTAGGAACAGAGGGAGAGCCTTTGGAGGGGTCTGCCCTTCAGATCAGCCCCCCAGAATGCCTCTTGCTCTTGGGGGTCTTCTCTCTACTTCCAGACTGACAAGGTCCCTCCCTGCCCCCAATGCTCCCGTGGCAATGGAGGGTGGATAGTGAGATGTCATCTGGCATCCAAAGGTATCCATGGGGACTTTGTAGACCAGAGACCCACGGCAGGGGGCACTCGCCCAAATCTCAGGGCTCCACCAGGTTTCGCAGGACAAGAGGCATTCTGGGCTGTCTTGGATTAATGCTGCAGGGTTGCCATAACCCCCTGTTCTCACATCTGGATGATGGCAACAGACTCTTGTGAGGCTGGAGGGCGAGAAGGGAGCACATGTTCACCCAGAACAGGGACCCACACATAGTAGGCATTTAATTGTTGAAGGGATGAATGAACATTTTCCAGAAGGACAGAGGTACAGTTTCACCTGTGTTGGGGCTGCCAAGTCTGACTAATTTGGGAGGGGCCTATGGGTTGGTGGCGAGCATGGGGCAAGGAAATTAAGCCATGGTTTCCTCGTCTGTGAGTTGGAGACGATGACAACAGGACTACCCCGGAGGGCTGCCAAAGATTAGACCAGAGGGGATACGTAGGCATGGCAGCGCGCAGTGAGGGGTGCCTGGCTTTATTATCACATGTTGCCGATCTCGCTTATGCAGGGTGGGCGCATGGAAATATAGGCCCACACGCAGACTGTGGAAGCCCAGGACACCAGACCCAGGGCAGGACCTTGGGGGAGTCTCAGGCTGTCAAGGATCTGGGCCCCAGGGGGCTGAGGTGGGATGCTGGGACAAAAACGAACAAAACATTTTTGCCAACTGACCCATGGGCACCAACACTGTTGTTGCCAATGTGTTAACCAAATAATCACTCATTCAGCAGTTACTGAGCACCTAGTAGGAACCGGACTAGAGGCAGGAATGTAGAAATAAGCTGTGCAGTTCCTGTCCCCATACACACACAGGTGCTGTGGACACACAGAAAAGCCTGTCAGCGCAGAAGCTGGGGGTGGGCGCCGACTAAGCAGAGCACAGGGGGGGAAGACGGGGTGAGACACCAGCTCGGACACGGAGCAGCCTGGGCCTCGGATACCTGCCTGGCCTGAGGCTGCCCTGAAAGGAGGTGACAGCCAGCAAGGCGTGCTGCAGGCTGTCCCACCTGCACCGCTGGTCTGGGATCAGCCTTGGATTTAAACTCCGCCACCTGACAACTAGGCGACTTCAGCAAGGTTCTCAATGTCCCTGGGCCTCGATTTCCATGCCGATACACAAGTAATTAGACCTTGAAATTGGTTCATGCTAACTAAGATGGAGGCAGCTCATGTGGACTGTTTGCAGTGAGAATTCCCAGTGTCACCGAGGTCTTAGGGAGTTCTCCCAGGCCGGTGTGGAGACAAGAGAGGTCCAGGCAGAAGACAGGGGTAGGGCCCAATGGAGAAAGACTCAAAGACTGCAGCCCAGAGAATTCAGGAAAGAGAGGTGTGTGAGGACACTGAAGAGGAAGGCAGGGGCCGACCAGGCAGGAATCTGGCCCTGCTCCTGACAGCAGTGGGAAGTCCACGCCATGATCAGACTCGCATCAGGGAAGGGTCAGCCTGGCTGCTTTGTGGGGAGCAGACTGGTGGGCCAAGACCTGCTGGGGATCAGTCCCCAGGTCAGTGAGGTGCTCACTTGAGGCTCTCATCAGCCAGGAGCCAGAGTTAACACTTACAAAGCTCTTCCTGTGTGCCCGCTTATGCGCACCGATTCCCCCAGTCCTCAGCACAGGTCTGTAGGAGAAGAACTGGCATTGGGAGCAGGAAAATGCCACGTCAAGACACACACAGATGCACAGAGGGTGAAGGCCATTTGACGCTGGAGGCGGAAATGAGAGTGATGCATCTGTAACTAAGGAACCCCAAGGATTGCTGGCGACCACCTGAAGCTAGGAAGAGGCAAAGAAAGGCTGGAGCCTTCAGAGAGTGCATGGCCCTGCTGATACCTTGATCTCGGATTTCTAACCTCCAGAACTGCAAGAGAATAAATTTCTGTTGTTTTAAGCCAAAAAAAAAAAAAAAGAACCATCATTGCCCCAGTGACGTCCAAGGAAATGGGATCCTAAAGAGCCCTCAGTGGCAGGTCTGAACTCAGGTCTGGAGCTCTGAACCGTCCACGGGACAAATGAAGTCACGCAGGACCAGGGTGGAGAAAGAGGAAGGCTTGAGATGTGGCCTGGGGACACCACAATCTAAGGCTGGGGAAGCAAAGGACACTGGGCAGGAACTGTCAAACGACCAGGTTTCTCCTGGTGTCTTGGAGGCCTGGGAGGGGAGGAGGGAGTGGCCACAAAGGAAGGAGGGCGTGGTCACAAAGGCCAATGCCCCAGAGGGTACCATCTGTCCTTCCCGTGTAGGAGCCCGTCCAGCGGGAGGTGGGGGCGGAAGCCCAGGGGCTGAGGAGTAAGAGGGAGCAGTGATTTTGCAGGATGAAGGGACGCTAGAGGGAATGGAAGCCAATTTTATGTGTTGAGTCTGGGCTGGTGTGTTCGGGGACAGGCTGGTACTTATTCTAGCCTTGATGGGGGAGGGACAAGGGGCCAGTAGAGGGAGAGAAGTTGAAAAAGCCAGAGAGAGGGAGCCCTCAGTGGGGTGGCACAGAGGAGAGTGACAGAGCAGGCCAGGTGCCCCTTACCTGCAGGGGTGGCAGTGAAGGGCAGCCCAGGCTTCCCAACAGTGGGGCAGAGACGTCTGCCTCTCACCGGTCTCATTCCCTTTACTTTGCCCAGCTCGGTCCAGCCCACCCCTGCCTCCCCAACCCCTCTGGGGGACCACCCAGGCTGATGGAGGAATGGTGGAGCTGGCTATAACCAGATCAGCGAAGCTCTGGGCTGTGAGCCAGCCAGGAATCCGGAAAGCACTGTCAAACAGAGCCGCCTGCCTCCTAATGGGGTTTGCTGTCATCGGGTGTCACCAACCCTATATTCACCAGATTAGAACCTGATATCCCTGGACGGGACAGAGGGTCCCCTGTTCACCTGTGAAATCTCTGCTCTCCACATTGTGCCAGGCAGTGTTGAAAAGGGCAAAGGAACGTAAACTTGTTCACTGAGTACCCCGCTTTGTGGAGGGAGTGGCTGCCTTTGAGTGGGCTATTCCAGTCCGAGGGGAATGAGACAAGGTAGCGTGAAAGGGTAGCAGGGACCCCACGCAGCAAGAGTCAGGGGCCCCACTGGTGGATGCACAGAGTCTAAGCCCAGCCCCCAGCTCCTCCCTTTCCCTCCTGTGCCACGTCTGTGGGTCTCGGGACTTAGGAGAAGGTTGGGAAGACTGAGTACCATGCTCAGCCCAGAACAATTGCTCAATGGATGGTAGTCGGATTTCCTTTACATACTTTATCCAGCTGACCTCCCACTACAGTCCTCTGAGCGCTGAGTATCGATGTACCCATTTTACAGACAAGGTGGCACCACCCAGGCTGATTATAGCCTCTGTCTCCTCAAGAGGCAAACTGGAGGCCTACATGCCAGACTGGACCAAGAAGTGTTCTGCTTACTCCGCAAAGAGCTTTGTTAAGACCCAGAACAGAATCAAAGGTGGCTTTCCAGGTTCAC
>RJWJ010004762.1:0-73330 GCA_004363605.1 Indri indri | reverse complement strand
ATTTTTTTGTCCCACTGAAACTTAATTTTTTTAATTCTGAGTATGAAAAATCTTAAACGTATACAAAAACAAGAGAAAATGGTGAAATGAGCCCATGTGGACACATCAAGTCTCATCACTTATCAAACAACAACCGATCTTGTCTAATCTAAACTCTCCACTTCCACTCTTTATTTTTGAAGTGGATAGCAGACATTCTGTCATTTCATCTGTAAACATTTCAGAGTGTATCTCCAAAAGATAAGAATTCTTTTTTAAAGCATAATGACAATACTGTTATCACTCATAAAAATTTAACAATAACTCCTTAATATAAACAGATTTTTTAACTTTACATAAATTACCCTTGGCCTTGGGACTCTGAGACACTACTGCAATTTGATAAAGACTGTTTCATTGATTTATTCATTCAACAAACACTCACTGAGCAATCATATAAACATCCACAGATTTTTTGTTTGCGTGAAGGCCAGGGAGGAGGCCTCGATTCTGACTTCTTGAGAGGCACCAGACAATAGGAAGAGAAAAAATCCTGGAACCCGGCAGAGTTGTGTTAATAGCTCAGTCCCGCTCCTCATTGAATGTGTAAACACAAGCGAATTTCTTAATCTCTCAAAGCCTCAGTTTGCTCATCTGTAAAATGGAGACAATGGTGTCTCTCTAACAGACTTACCGGGAGGGCTAAATGAGATTAGATATATAAAGTTACAGAGCCTGGCACAAGTTAGCACTCAAAAGATAGCAGCTCTTTTTCTCTTGAAGATTTTTTCCCTCCTTTCAACCCCTCCAGCCTCTGCGCACTGCCCTGAGATTAAAGACCCAAATCTTCAAGCGTGCCCTGCACCACCTGCTGGGTCATTCTCTACCCCTCTCACCCTTCATTTCTGTCCTCCAGACATCTGACCCTCCTTCGGGTTCTTAACTGTGCAATTTTCCCTTCGCTTCAGGACTTTCCCCATGCAGTTTCCCCTTCTAAGGGCCTGTCCTACAACCACACTGACCCTCAGCTAATAAACAAATACATTGGATCAAATCACGGCTCGAATACAGTGTGAGCTCCCAGGTGAAATCGAGTCCCTTCGCTCCGTGTGACATGGAGTTTTTCCAAACACATGGAACCTCCATGGCATTTCATTTCAATGACAGGCCAGGATATCAACTTGATTCCAGTATTTTATCTGTTTCTATGAACACCGAAGTAGAATATTCAAATATTATCCCTGGGAGAGGCTTCAAGGTCCTTCGATTCAGTGGCACCCCTCCCAGTATCCCCAATGCTCTGGAGAGGAGGAAGCCTGTCGGCAGGCCTTCGGATTCCTGAATCCCAGTTTTGCCTCTGTCTTCATCAGAAAACTCTACTGTTTTAAGTTGCGATTCCACAGAAAATTCTGCAGGAGGAAATGGCTTCACTGCTAATGTGGAGATTGAACTACATTGGTCTAGTCAAGCTATTTCATGATGGAAATAGGGTGCCTGAGTGACTTGCATCAAGTCCCAAAGCCAGTGAATTGCAAAGTCACGCATTGCAGAGAATCTGTGCAAAATGGTCAGTTTGCAACCTGGAGGAGAGCTGCCAGCAGGGCTGTTGGCCAGAAGTGTAAGATGAGTGCGTTGTTCATTACGAAGGAGAGCCAGTGGGTTGAGACACAGGGTGTGTAACACATTGTGAAATAAAAGTCAGATATAAACAATTCCAGAGATGATACGTGAATCTCCTTTCACTGGCTGCCATGTTGAAGATTACAAAACCCCGAACTAATTTTCTCTTCAACCTCTGTTGATACAAAGATGTACCTATCTCAAGTATCCAGCCTCATCTCGTTAACTACAATAAATATTATGACAAACAACTTAACCACTTAATGAATTGTCTTTAGTTGTTAGTACTAGCAATGTCTCCTGAATCCAAAAAAGAAAAAGGGCAGAGGAATTGAAAATGTGCAATGATAAGGAGCCATCACTGGCTAGTTCCAATGGCTGGAACACAGTGTGACTAAGGCCTGGGCCTCGAGATGCCTCTCTTTTCCATAGCTAACTGTTCCCTAATCCTCGGCCAACAGACACACCGCCGGATCATTGACTACCAGGGCTAGCTGCTCATCCCTCAAGGCCAGCTGGAGCCTCCCACTGTGCACACCGTGTTCTCTGTGGTCTCTGCCCTCTGACCTCTCATAGGTCTTGGTTGCCCCATACGCTCTCAGCATTTATCTTAGGAAATTTTACATTGATACCCAATCCATTAGCATATGTGGTCTTCCCGATTAAATTACAAACCTCTCTGCTACAAAGATGACATCTTAGGCTTCCTCTCATCTCAGCAGGTCCTACTTAGGATAAATGTTCATTGATAATGATGATGATGATGGTGACAATGACAAGAGATGAACCAAGGAAATTTTCTCCTTTATCCTCGACTGGAAGAAACAACTCAAAGTACATACCCTGTTGCCCAAGGCATTTCTTAGGAGAGCACAATAGATTAAAAAATAACAAACACTTGTGGTTGCTCTGTACACATTCTCTGACGTGACAGCTACTCTTATTTTCTGCATCTTATGGGGAAGAATACAGAGGCAGAAGAATGAAGTGGCTTTCTGCTGATTCCAGGGGGGTCCTAAAGAAGGTGGAGAAATAAATGTTTTCATATCAACATAGATCAGTAGGAAAAGAAAAAACATCACTAAGTAAATGCCTTTTGAAAAAGTCAATAAGTGGCCATGCACAGTGGCACATGCCTGTAATCCTAGCACTCTGGGAGGCCGAGGCCGGAGGATGGTTTGAGCTCAGGAGTTCAAGACCAGCCTGAACAAGAGCGAGACCCTGTCTCTACTAAAAATAGAAAGAAATTAGCTGGACAACTAAAAATATAGAAAAAATTAGCCAAGCAAGGTGGCACATGCCTGTAGTCCCAGCTACTTGGGAGGCTGAGGCAGGAGGATCACTTGAGCCCAGGAGTTTGAGGTTGCTGTGAGCTAGGCTGACGCCACGGCACTCTAGCCTGGGCAACAGAGCGAGACTGTGTCTCAAAGAAAAAAAAAATCAATAAGTAAATAATCATGAGGAAATAAGCCCCAAGTTGGGAGAAGCATGTGGAATGAAGCCCGTCATTATTGTGATTAAACAAGTTTTATGTAAAATATGCATGGAGCCACCTCAACTATTATCTGAGATCCATGTTATATTAATATCTGAAAAAATATTTAAGTGCCAAAATGAGACACTTCAGTGAAGACTTTTTTTTCCAACTATTGCTTAAGGGTTTTTCTTTTCTAGCAAGAGACATACATGTCACTGTTTCTATTAATGTCACCTCATCACTCTGAGCTTTTATTTCCCTTCTTCTATGGAAATCCCATTTCGCGTCGTCGTGAAGAATCTATGAGATGGGTCGAGAATGAGCAGCAAGGAGGGATTGTTAGGAAGGAGTCTGATCGCTAAGGAACGTTCCTGTCTGAGCACAGTATTCTTCACTGAGTGGGGAAGAATTTATTTACCCCAACAGAAGCTGATCTTTCTTTGCAAACATTGGCAAAATGTCCCGGTTTTCTCTATCCTGGTTTCACGGTCTCACCTGGACCAGTGCATCTACACTGGCAACAACCCATCCTCCGGCTTCGCACCCCTGTGCGCCCCACAAAGCTATGTCAAACAGGTGCTCCTTTGCCAGTGAGTGCCAATGTCCATGGTGTTTCCCTTGGACTTTGTTTGTTCAGAGACAGAGTCTCGCTCTGTCGCCCAGGCTGGATGGAGTGCAGTGGTGCAATCGCAGCTCACTGCAGGCTCAAGCGATCCTCCCACCTCAGCCTCTCTTCATCTTTGTTCTGAATTCTCCTGCAAACGTCTGGGCTTCGTGATACAGCGGGTCCACGGATATGTTTCAAGAGTACAGGAAACAAACTGAGGCATCATGCATTCACATCATAGTCATTCATTCATTCATTTGACGGATATTTACCAAATGCCTACTATGCACGCACATTGAATGGAAACAGCACTTGACTTCTGGACAAAAGGCCTGGGTTTAAGACTGGCTTTGTTATTTAGTAGCTGTGTGGCTTCTCTTTGCCTCAGTTTCTTTGCCTGTCAAATATCAGTAATCATAAAACTGACCTCACAGGTTATTCTAGATATAAAAAGATAAAATAAGACTTGACCCCCAACTTGGAGGAGGTCCCAGAAACACACCATGGTGACATCTGGCTCAAACTCAGACTTAACAAATAAGCATCTCACTATTTGCCACACCAGAACAAAGGATTGCTCCTGCTACTGTGACTGTAACTTTAGGGGAGCTAAGAGAAATTAGAGGAGCTGAAGCACAAAGAATAACACGCTAGATAGAAAAGACGACGGCAGTGTAGGCACAGAGAATTGGAGAGCTGAAATGGACATTGACAGTGACCTGGTCCATTGAGGCAACAGCACAGGCTTTGCAGACATAGAGCCCTGGGTTCTAGTCCTAGCTCTGACACTTTCTAGTTGTGTAACGTTGCATAAATGACAACCCCTTTAACCTCATCTGCTGATTTATTGAATGGGAATAATCACGACCACAACACAATTGTGCAGATTAAATAAACTAGAGCATGAAAATTACTTGGAATATAGTAAGCTCTTAGCAAATGATTTCTGTTATTTTTATTTTATATATATTTTTTTAATTTTTATCTGAGATCTTTTTATGTCTGAGGGAGGGAGGGATGAGGTCCATGGTAGCCAAAGAGAGAAAGATGAGAGTCAGAGTAAAGAGTGCAACAGAAAGAAGGTGCCAGGTTGAGTTTCATGCCTCTTTTTGCTGCAAATTCTGGAAAATCCAAGGGAAAGAGGTGGGTAAAAATGGTCTAGAAACAGACCCATAACTCTGCTACAAAACTCGACTGTATGCTGAAAGAAATGGAGCCTACTTTCCTGGAAGAGGAGCCCTAATCTAAGTCGATAAGGAAACCACAGCCCAGAAAGGCCAGGCTCCCCGGGGCCAGGCAGCTGGTTACTGATGAAGCCGGAATTCGCATGCATGTCTTGTCACGATACGGAGGTCCGTATGATCCACTCATTCATTCACTCAAAAATAAATACTGGGCAGCACCTCTGCCCCTGGGGTCGTGACCACGGAGTAATACAGACCTGTCCTGGTCAGAAATGGGCACGGGCAGGTGGAGAACGTCTGCGGCACCCGCTTTCCTCACGCATCTTCCGCTTCGCTTTTCACGGCCGTGGAAGACGCCGGCGGAGCGAAGAGAAGCTGCAGCAGCAATCTGTGCTGCCAGCTGGCTTCCTGCTCAGCTGTCTCTGTGCTTCAGGGAGGGACTTTCCTGCTGGTATGCTAACCTACATTTTTCAGACAATTGATTTCTTTCAAACTGAAACCTGCCAAAACAGAAGAAACACTTGAACACAGCTCAGTGAACATAGCATATACCTTTAAAAAAAAAAAAATCTGCAAATGTGAAAAACTTTTGAATAAGTTCGAATACTGTCCTACCAAATATCACATACAATTCTGTTGCCCGAGAAACGTCTGGGGCTGTACAATAAGAACACCACATCCTAATGAGTAACGAGAGTTACATAACAGGGCAGATAAGAAACGCCACCCACAGATTGCATGTAAATGCTAATGCTGAGTTCTTGGCCGCAACGTGAAACATAAGGGAACAACAAAAACTTCGGAATATTTCTCCCAATGGTTGCACAAAAGCATGGTTGGTTTGACATGAGTGCTTATTTCGCTTTTTCTAATTCTCAGCACTGTGTTGGAAAGTTCGGTTTTTGTTTTTTTTTTTCATTCGCAAATCAGAGGGTTTAACAAAAATCCTTAAGAAAGTGCCGGTTGAATGAGGACCCAAACCATGGTCCATAGACAAGGGGACAAGTCTGGAAAGAAAAAAATCCCGTGATCTTCCTCAGTCAACTGTGCCACGGTTTCACAACGGAAAGTTCTCCAACACCTCTAACTCGAATCTCCCTTGCTGATCCATAAAGTAGACATTTCTTCTAGAATTTAAGTGAATATTAAAAGCATGGGCTCCTTACAGCAGTATTCCCCCAGCTACCCTCCTCAGAACACCAGCTGCTTAAGACAGTAATAATAATTATTGGCGGGGAAGAGGAATCCTAAAATTAAACAAGTTTAGTTGATGCGATATTCTATATTCCCACTTTAAAAGTAGCAGTGTGCTATTAGCATATTAAAATATTTCAGAAATCCCATAGTAATGATGCCCGTGTAGCCTAATTTTTAAGTAAAGTCCTTCCCCACCCCCCACCCCCCGCCACACACACTTCTTATTAGCTCTTGAAATTTCTCTGTGAAATCCATGTTGGGAGATGGTGCTGTAGACTTCCAGCCCAAACTCTTTATTTTATAATTGAAAAATCTAGAAGGTTTGTATGGGAAAGTTATCAAGCCCCTCCTGAACGAAAACATCAACATTTTCTTGTCCTTTGAAAATTGCAGGTCAATTCCCTTTCGCAGAGAAGCGTTCCCTCATTTTGTTCCCCCTTTCCTAAAACACAGGAGCTGCTTAAAAAAATAATTCTCCTATGTTGGATGTGCACGTTCCCAGGCTACGTTCGCACCCGTCTGAGACCCTGCCCTCCAATCAGGCGATGCCTGTGTGTTTGAACTTACATGTGATTCCACCACTTTTGTGCACCGGGTGGGTGTGAGGAGGCGTTGGCGTACAGCCATGTCGGAGCTAAGAGGAGCTTAGAAATCATCGACTCTGATCCCTTTGTTTTGCGGCAATGAGGGAACTGTGGCCTAAAGAGGGAAGTTGGCATCCCCTGAATGACAGTTAGTGGCCTTGCCAGGACTTACCCTGAGTCCCTCCTGGCTGTCTCTCTTCCCTCCAATTCTGCATTCACCTTCCCCAGAGTTGCAAAAACCTGCTCCCTGACCTGCAGACTAGGAAATTGGACTCAACGGCAGAAGCTCTTGCTTACCAAAGAAGCATGAGAAGCCAACTTATTGTTGACGCTGGGTTGCTTTATTCTAAGAGCAAAGGTGAAACGAGTTCTACCCCTAACAGTTCCAGAAGAATGGGAACATGGAGAAATGCCAGTTTCTCCACCAATGTCCCAACTTCGTCTTCTCGTCTATACAGACCCGTCACATTCCAGGTGATTTCTTCTGTGATGTGCGTAAGGTTAAGAATTTGGTGAGAGGTGAAAAGGAAGTCATTAAAAGCAAAATCGAATTGAGTAGGACATGCTGTGAAAAGTTCAATCTAAATGTCCTGAGAGCTACAACTCTCTTTCTACATGGCTGCAGATTGGAGCATTGAAATTCGATTCTTTTTCCCTTTGGATTTTTATTTCATTTCTATGGCTTGACGAGGATGTTTCTTCTCTTCTCTTTCTTCTCTTCTTCACCCCTGGAAGCATTTAAATGATACTTTGTTCTGAAAAATGAGCATTGTTTTACTTTTAGCGATTGATTTCAGAACTCTATGAACTTTCCCTTAAGTCATTTCCTTCGAACCCGCTCCGTGCTTGGGGACTCTCGCCCCTATTCCAAATAGGGTCACATTTCAACAGATCCTCTGCCCTCCTGCTCCTCCTGGTGCCTGGCCCCCAGGAAATACAGGAGCACGTTGCATTGAGATGGCCTTTATGTGTCTCCACTCATCAGAAACACCGTCGCCAGGTGGCAAGGGTACAGGATGACTTGAAAACAATCCCATCTTTCATTTCCCGGCTTCTGTCACACTTGCCCCTTCAGCCTGAAAACAGACCAGGAAAAAATCCAGCTAGAAAAGGTTTGAGAGCCTCTGTGCCAGGGTAACAAGAAATCATAAAGTCCGATGGTTACTTGCCTGGGAGAAAGAGTTCAAGCAAGGGAGAATAAATTGTATTCACCAACCAAATCATTCTCCTTGACTACTTAGGGCCGTTCCCATCTGATGTTTATGTTTTCTCTAAGAGTGGCCTAGCCTTTAAAAGAAAAATAAAATAAAATAAAAAAGAACTGTCATTTCTATTCAATTAACTGCTTCCCCCTCTGACTTTAAATCAAGGGCAGTGTCTGTTCAATTTAATTACTTTCCGAGTAGTCTGCATGCAAAAGCAGTCACCGCAAAAGCAAAGAGCCATATGGTGCTTTATAAGGCAAGAATTCGATGTAATTTAAGGATATTTTCCTAAAAGAAAATGCAATAAGGCTGATCCCCGCCACCCCCCCCCCAGTACTGTTTTTCTAACTACTCGACATAATATACGCGTAGGTCAAGATTTTAGTTGAACGATCCAAAGCAAGTAGAATGAGGAAAGTGTCATTTACCTACAGAAGGTCTATGGAAGGGAATCCTTGAGGGACTTTTTGTCCCACCTGTTCTGATTTTGTGTAAAGAATGGCCTTCTACTTTAAGGAAGGTGCTTATTTTTATTATCTACTTGCACAAGATTGTCCAGATCTAACGGCATTCATAACTGCATCCACATCAGCACATTCAATGTGAAGAAGTAAGATTAAGTGAAAATTGTGACGTTGTAGGGCAAAAATTGTAGAGATATGGCAAAGCCAGAAGACCAACGCCCTGATTTTAAGCTTGACTCAGGCACCAACAAGCCGCGAGACATAGAGCAAGTTGCTTTGCTTTTCTGCGATTGTTTTACTATCTGTAAAAAGAAGGAGCTCCCTGTGTCAACACAGGATTCTGTGACATTCACTGAGACTATCAGATGACAGCCCGGTACCTACCGACTGTCAGTTACAACCTAAAATGCAGCAGCTCCAATGCGCCCCAGCAGAAGAATCAATGTGTGGGCAACTTTGAGCAATAACGTAAACCTAAACTATCCACAAAGATATAACGCAGAGCACAATGATCTGAGACAGGATTGCCCTTTTTAATTAACAGCATCATATGGTCCAGAAAAATTCTAGTCGAAAGAAGAAATGGAATATTAAAACATAAGGAATTGTACTTTTGACAAGTTAATTTACCAGATATTCTAGGATGCAATATGTTCTGTGCTTTGGCAAACATTTTCATTTATGCATGATGTACACTTCACCCAAATTATCTACAGACACCTGTAGACTCCTCAGCTTGTTCTGTCTACATAAGATAACTACCAAGATTATAGAAAGCAAGTGAGAATTAAGGTCCCCCTGAGTCATTTGCATTAAATATACACATTCATTACACAGAGCATGCTTAAATATCTGAGTAAGACCTTTATTTAGAGGGTAAGACTTTACAATAAAAGGGCTTACTCTTTCAAGCATCACATTCCCCAAACAATAACACCTTTTATTTATTTCCTATGCTACCCCTCCCTGTTTTTATAAGATCTGTCTACCAAAATTAAGGCTTATAATTAGAAAGTATGGTTTAGGCCAGGCGCGGTGGCTCATGCCTGTAATCCTAGCACTCTGGGAGGCCAAGGTAGGAGGACCCCTTGAGGTCAGGAGTTTAAGACCAGCCTGAGCAAGAGCAGGACCCCTTCTCTACTAAAATAGAAAAGATTAGCCAGGCATGGTGGTGTGCACCTGTAGTCCCAGCTACTCGGGAGGCTGAGGCAGGAGGATCACTGGAGTTTGAGGCTGCAGTGAGCTATGATCATGCCACTGCACTCTAGCCCTGGGGTGACAGAGTGAGACTCTGTCTCAAAAAAAGAAAAGAAAAGAAAAGAAAAGAAAGAAAGAAAATATGGCTTAATTAGACTGTGGTTCCAGGTAAAATGTAGTAGGAAGCAACAGAACACTGCTCCAGCAGCAACAACTTTAAAAGGCCAGATAAATTGCTAAAATCATATTGTCTAAGACATCAGAAATCTATCTAAGCAAAGAGGACTAAATGAACTCAACCAAAGACAGAACAGGCCTTCCACTTTTAGTAGGTGGCCAGCAGATGCTTTTGAGCCTGGGAATGTTTGCCAATTCTGAGTGCAAGATGAGGGCTTGAGCTTGGCCTGAACATAAGGACATTACCATGAGAAAGAGAAACTATGAAAGCTCCTGGAGATTGTGGGGGGCTGGAATGACAATTTGAAAACCTAAGGTGCCTTAAATGCACAAAGCCTTTTCCCCTTTTGTTCATTTTCTGGTTTAAGGGACACAGGGAGGATTTGGGATCTTTTTTTCTGAAATATTCTGAAATATATGAGTACTATAGTGTCACAGTGATAGGAAGACAAAGTCCCTCTCAAGGAAGAGCATCTGCTTCAAACATACAGCCAGTCTCCTCCTTAAGATATTTGCCGCACTTGGAAGAAGCATGAGCCTGGAAATTGGAGAGAAAAGTTCAAAACTGCTAAAGAAAGACAGACTGCCCTGTAGAAATGGGGCAGAAATAGGGGAGGCAGAAACCTACTAGGCTAGCAAACACCATGCAGTTCTTCTGCACCCCAAATTTGAGATCAGAGATAAAGTGGGTTTGACTAAAGCACCATTCCTGATTAAATCACAAAAGGGCAAATCCTCTCCAGGCCAAAGAAATACAAACTCCATTCTCTCTACTGTCCTTTTACACACAGTGTCCAACATAAAGTAAAAAGTTACAAGACATGAGAAGAAGCAGAAAATGACCAATAATCAGAGGAAGAAAATAAGCGGCCACTTGATGCAAACAGAAAGGTAATCTACATGTTGGAATTAACAGGCAAGGTCTTTAAAGAAGAGCTGTTACTATGTTAAGAAAATAAAGAGAAAGAGGAACAAATGGTGACAATATGGAGCATTTCAACAGAGAATTGAATTCTGTGAAAAAGAGTCAAAGGACACTCTAGAATTGAAAATTAAAATACCTGGAACTAAGAATGCATTTGCTGGGTTTAATTAACATCAGCCTAGAATGTCAGAAGCCAGGATTGGCAAATTCAAAAACAGGTAAACTTTAAAATATTCAAAATAAAGTGCACAGAGGCAAAAATAAACAGAACATAAAGGACATGTGAGATAGAGTGGAATGATCTAACAAATGTATAATTGCAACCCCAGAAGTAGAGAAGAAAATGGGAAAGAAATAGTATTTGAAAAATTATGACTGAGAGTTTTCTAAAACTGATGAAAGATGTTGATCTATAAATCAAACTGCTCAACAAATTCTGAGCAGGATAACTATAAAGAAAGCCACACCTGATTTCATTGCTCTGGGGTGACGTTTGAGCATCAGTATATTTCAAAGCTTCCCAGGCACATACTTATGTATAGACAGTGTCGAGGACCCCACTGGTCTAGGAAATGTCACATTAAAAGAGCAATGTATGATTTGTTTATTTTTTTTTTATATTTTCAGGGAAACACAACAAGAAGCAAGTTCTAGACTCTCTTTTTCTCTAAACGCCCCCTAAAAGTCAGGGAGCAGGCTTGTATTTCAATTATCATCTCCATACCTCAATTCCACAGTTTTTAAATCAATACCTGCTCTCTCCACAACCCATTGAGTATCATGGAAAGAAAAATGAAGGGATATAGATTGAATCTGATCAGAGATTTTCTGATTGAAGAAAAATGAGTCAGAAGAAGGTTTAGGAAGAAGTACAACACAGGCTTTCTAGAGCACTCTTGGCCTTGCTACTTAAGACGCATCCTGAGAGAAGACACAGGGAGATCCAAAGAAAGTTGATTCTTACCCCTGGTGAAGGCACTCAAAACTCTAATGAAGGCTAGTCTCTTAGCTCGATAGAAGAGCAAAACCAAAGTCCACCTGAGACTGAGGCAGATGAATGACTAGAAAGAGAAAACAAATCCCAAGCAGGTTTTTGGCAGCAGGTTTGCCTGCCATCTCAGAGCTGAGGTCCATTTCTGAACAAGAATTCAGAGTTGAAACTAACAACAACAACAAAAAAAAGATAAAAAGAAAAACAAAAAAATTTTAAAAAGAAAAACAAAAATAGAAAAAAAACAAAAATTAAAAACTAAAAAAGAATTTGGAGTTGAAACTAACAAAAAACAAAAAAAGATAAAAACTAAAAAAAGAAAAAATAAAACAAAGAAAAAAACAAAAATAAAGAAGTACAAATAAAATATAAAAAAAGGAATTCAGAGTTGAGAAAAATTGTTCTTGCCAACTCTGAAGGTAAGATTACATTAAACCATGACTGATAACACTTAATGGTTGATTTTAAAAATTATGCACTTTGGAGTTTTTAAGTTAATTTTACATAACTGTTATGCATATGTGTGTGTTAAAAGAAAAGAAGAAGAAGTGAGAACAGAAATTGTAGCATTAAATGTAGACTCCCCCAGACCTAGAGTCGCCAGAAGACTTTCCACAAAGCAGGAGCACATGATTTTTATTATTTTTTTCCTCTAGAGCCATCATGTTTTTCTAGTGGCCAAGACATTAGAAAATTTCTCTATAATAGGACTTTGTATTTGAAATATCTATTAATATGTCTGTCTTCACCGCTAGGCATGACATGGATGAACACATGAGTCTTGGATTACATTCTCACGCCCACTGCTGAATGTTGTATGCCTAACCATGAACCAGATGCTTGACCTTTGAGTGACTTGGTGTCCCCTTGTGAGGATATTGGGCTCTTAAATTTAAGGGTTGGTTGGTTTAGTTTTAAATCATAAAGGCATTAAGAGCTACTTTGTCTAAGTGTTATATAAAACTGAGGGATTTGTAGCAGAGGCAAGAACAGAAAGTTGGCTTTGGATCAAAAACATTGGCAGGGCCAGGCGTGGGGGCTCACGCCTGTAATAGCACTTTGGGAGGCTGAGGTCGGAAGATCACTTGATACCAGCCTGGGCAATATAGCAAGACCCTGCCTCCACAAAAAAATTTTTTTAAAAAAATTAGCCAGGCATGGTGGTGCACACCTGTAGTCCCACCTACTCAGGAGGCTGAGGCAGGAGGATCTCTTGAGCCAAGGAATTTGAGGTCGCTGTGAGCTATGATGACAGCACTGCACTCTAGCCTGGGCAACACAGTGAGACCCTATCTGGAAAAAAAATGGGAAGGAAGCTTGGCTTTCTTCAAGGTAAGGAGCAGCACTGGTGTGAAGACTGGTTGCCGTATGCATGAACCCGGGTGGGAGGCCTCTCTGGGGCCCCACAGTGTGTCTTGCTTGCTGTCCTCAGGGAAGGGAAACCAAAAGAATCAGCATTGTTGCTCCAAATGGGCCATTACTGGGGTGCAGATCCCCCTCACTGCCCAGTGTGTGTAACAAGCCACAGCCCCACGAAGCAGAATTACCCTTTACTGATTCTAAAAACCCCCAGCTCTCCTGCCTTTCCTGAACCAAATTCACATAAACGTTTAGCAGCTTTTCACAGAAGGCTCAGGTAGTTGCAGGTGCCAGCACTGTTGTACGGTGTGTACGTTGTACAGGGCAGCCGACCCAGGGGGAAGCACAGGCTGAGATCCAGCCTGTGGCTTCCTTGCCAAGCCCTGAGCCCCTGCACTGGCTTGTGTCCATGTGGAAGAGGAGATGCCTTTCCCTCCACACAAAGATGTCGTCTGCTTGCCAAGCCATGTGCCCGAAGGCCCCAGGATGCCCGGAGGTGGCTTCTTACTCTAAATTTCCTGTTCAGAGGAGAACCTTCCTCTAGTTCACACAAATATTCAGTACAGGCTGGTGGAAGCCCAGAATGATTGTCCAAAGTGTGTACATGTATGTGTGTGCACAGACACATGTGTGCATGAGCATGTTATGAAGGGGGGTGCTGTCCCAGGGCACTCTGCAGGGGTCCGGCTGCTGCTTTCTTTGCTCTACATCAAGGCACAGCCTTATTTCCTTAGCGTTTTCTTGGGCATCTTGCACAAATTTTCTTGAGGTCATTAGAGAACATTCCTTCCCTAATTCTCCTCTTTCTCTTTCTAATTTCTCTTAAGCCCCACCCCCACTCCACTGTCCTCTCTCTTCCCAAGATGTGCCATCATCCCTAGGAATAATGAAGGGAGTAAGGATGCAAGACCCTGTTCCCTCCCCACATTCTGCATATCCCAAAATTACGAGCATTTGCTGTCAATGGTATTGTATGAGCTATCAGTCAATGCCCAGTGAATTACTCTAAATGCAGCGACTTCAAACAACTAACATTTTTCTCC
The DNA here is from genome assembly GCA_004363605.1 of Indri indri. NCBI lineage: Eukaryota > Metazoa > Chordata > Mammalia > Primates > Indriidae > Indri > Indri indri. The sequence goes on along the minus strand of RJWJ010004762.1, from coordinate 59,321 downwards.
CAACAAACATTTTCTCTGGGGGTCCAGAATCCCAGAATGGCTGAACTGGTCACTCGTGAAGCTGGAATCATGTGGTCCACCAGGACTGCCGTCCTCAGAGAAGCCACCAGTCTTCCAAGCTCCCCTCCCAGGGCATTTGCAGGTCTAAGTTCCTCCCTGGCTGTTGGGTTTAGGCCTCTGTTCCTTCCCACAGAGGTCTCTTCCTAGGCTGCTGACAACATAGAAACTTGCTTCCCCTGGAAGTGAGTGACCGAGAGAGAGACAGCCCATGAGTGAAGAGTGCCCAAGGTAGAAACCGAAGCCTTTTATAACCTCATCTCAGAAGTGACGTGTCGCTCTGCCATACAATGGGGGTGAGGGGGAGGATTACACAAAGGTGTGAACAGGGGCAGCGGGGATCCGGGGGCCACCTTGAAGCCTGGCTACTACAGATGTCGTCCTCCCCAGCCACCAGCTCACCAGAGAGGGAGGGCAGAGCCAGCAGGCAGAAGAAAAGACCATCAAAGATTTCAGATATTGAAATTATCAGATGCAGAATACTAAATAACAGTGTTTACTGTGTCTAATTAATAAAAGACAGAGTTGAAAATATTTGGAGGGCCTAAAACTGTATAAAGAATTATTACACAGATTTGAAAAATAACCAAACAGACCTTTTAGAAATAATAGTAATAATTAATATTAAAACAAAAGACAGGTATAATAGAGTAGACACAGCTGAAGGAAGAATTAATGAAATGAAGGATACATCTGAAGAGATTATCCAGACCGAAGCAAGAGAGATAAAGTTATGGAGAAAAGAAAGAGAGAATAGGAGGTATAGGGATCAAAGGATGACTAATTGTTAGAGTCTAATCACAGCTCTAGGGGAAGAGAGAAAAAGAACGCTGAAGAGACAATATTTGAAGAGACAATTGATACGAACTTTATAGAAATATTAAGAGACATCAATTCAAGAAGACAGGTGACTCTAAAGCAAGATAAGTAGAAATCCACAGTTAGACATACCAAAGTGAATATGCGAAATACCAAAGAAAAAAATATTTTTAAAGCAGCCAAAAAGAAATGACAGATAATCTTCAAAGAAGCAAGAAACTAACAGCTAGCTAGCTTCTCAACAGCAGCAATAGAAGACATTAAAATAGCAACTTCAATGTACTGGAACAAAAACAACCATTAGATTAGAACTCTATTCCAAGGAAAAACATCTTTCAAGAATGAAGACAAAACAAGTACATGCAAAACAGACAGTTTGCCATTAGCAGAACTTACTAAAAAAATTCAAAGGGTGTACATCAGGAAGAAGAAAAGTAATCCCAGACAGAAATTCTAAACTGCAAGAGAGAATGTATTATAATGTAGGACATCAAAACTAAGACTATAATGTCCTGAGAGGTTAAAAAATAGAATTAAAATACAGGACAATGATATCATATAAAATAGGAGAAATGTAATTGCAGTTGTTGAGTTCTAAGATTCTTGTAGCTTTGAAAGATAAAGATATCAATTAACTTAGGTATTGTTAATAAGCATATTTTAATTTCTAGGCTAGAAACACTAGAAACAATGTATACAGCTATATATACAAGGTATGCAGTGTTTCCAGGCTAGAAACACTAGAAACAATGTATACAGCTATGTATACAGCTGTATGCAGCTATGTATACAGCTATGTGTACAATGTATACAGTGTTTCCAGGCTAGAAAGACTAGAAACTATGTATACAGCTATGTATACAATGTATATAGTGTTTCCAGGCTAGAAACACTAGAAACAATGTATACAGCTATGTATACAGCTATGTATACAATGTATACAGTGTTTCCAAGCTAGAAACACTAGAAATAATGTATACAGCTATGTATACAGTGTTTCCAGGCTAGAAACAGTAGAAACAATGTTTACAGCTATGTATACAACTATGTATACAGTGTTTCCAGGCTAGAAACACTAGAAACAATGTATACAGCTTCCACACTATTAGAGAAAAAAGTACAATGAGAAAGAAGGCAAGAAAGGAAAGAAGGTACAAATAGAAAACGCAAAATACTGTAAAAGATTTAAAGACAAATACATCAGTAATTGCATTCATAGTTAACAGACTAAATGCTTCCAATTAAAAGGCAAAGATTTATATGACAAATAAAATTAAATGAATTTCTACCATACGCTGCTTTCAAGCTTTTAATCTCTCTATATCTAAAACAAGATATAAAGAGGTTAAAAGTAAAAGAATAGAAAATAATATACATGTAAACAATGACCAAAAGCAAAGCTATATGGTATAAGCTATGTTAATATCAAATATTTAATTTTAAAATGAACACTTCATAAAAAGGAGAAGACAAAGTCACAAGGAAGATGTAACCATCTTATAGCTACTTGTACCTCACAGCACAATCTTAAAATACATAATGCAAAACCCAACAAAACGGTAAGGACAAAGAAATAAATAAACCTAAAATCATGGTGGAAGATTTTTTACACAGCTCACTCAGCATCTGATATATCTAGCAAATAGAAATAAGAAAGAATGTAAAAACTTCAAACAGCATGATCAACAAGCCCTACCTAATAAAAACATAGAAGATACTTCAGCCAATTACTGCAAAACACATGTTCTTTTCAAGCTTTTGCACAAACTGACCTACAAAGCAAGTTTCAACGAATTTCAGAGATTATCACAGAGCTCACATTATCTCACCACAATGTAATTAAGCCACAAATCAAACACAAAAAGATAACTGGAAAACTCTTGGGTTTTTGGAAATTAAGAAATACTACCATACACAAAAGCCAATTCCAGGTTGATTAAATATCTAAATTTACAAAGCAAAACTACACAACCTTCAGAAGGAAAAACAGGGAATTATCTAAATGTCCTCAAGGTAGAAAATGTTTTTTAAACATGACATATGGGGAGACAGAGGGGTGTGGGGTGGTAAACCCATAGCTAATGGAAACAGGGTACACTGTATGGGGAAGGACAAGCTTGTAGCCCTGGCATGGGTGAGGCAAACGCATTTCATGTAACCAAAATGTTTGTGCCCCCATAATATCCTGAATTAAAAAATAAATAAACAAACAAACAAACAAGCAAATAAATAAAAGAAAAAAAGAGAAACAAATGACAAATAAAGACAAACCATAAAGGAAATAGTTAAATTCAACCGCACTAAAATAAAGAACTTTGGTTTGTCAGAAGACAGCATAAACCTGAAGGCCATAGAGCTGCATAGTAATATCTGGCCCTCAAGTCAACTCGGATAGTTCCAAACCTGTTCAGAAACAAACTGTTAAACGCTTTCATAACCAGTACTCCATGGCAATATGACTCGTATATGGAACAACCCCTGAAGATGATGTAGGAAAATCTCCCATTTTTCCTTGGTTCAATAACCAGACACAATCAAAGGACTTTAACATACACATTGATAAGTGGAAGACTGGACTGTCGTTGTTGGTACAATTTCACGAACATGGGGTTTTTAGACATTATCACAATCTGGATCGTTGAGACATAATGTCTGTGAGCTAAGTCGGGGTCAGCAAACATCTTTTGTGAAAGCAGAGAGCAAACGTTGCGGCCTGGGCAGGCCACAAGCTCCCTGCGGTAACTACCCAAGCCACAGACGTCATGTAAATAAATGAGCATGACCGTGTTCCAATAAAACTTTATTCATGAATACTGAAATTGGGATTTCACATCGTGTTCATGAGTCATGAAATATTATTCTTCATTTTTTTGACAACCATTTATAAATGTAAAAACTATTCCTAGCTCACAGGCCATGCACAAACAGGTGGCAAGATGGATTTACCCAAAGGCCTTGGTGTGCTAACCAGCCCATTATGGAGTGGCATGAATATCTCTGATTCAGGAAGACCTTATTTAGAAACACCCAGGGCATTGAACCATCTCCTCTCCTCTCCCTAAGAATTTCCCCTCCTCCTCTCTCTCTCTTCTGTCCCAGAAAGTGTCTTCCCAAGCCAGCTTAGGGAGCAGGACTGTGCTACCTTGACAAAAATATTCCATTACCTTTAGGTGACCTTTCTGTGAGGCTTGGAAATGGAGTGCTTCAACTGCAGGGCGGGCATGGGATGGCTTTACCAGTGCTCCCTGAAAGACAGGGCTGATGAATGGCATTTGAACCCTGCTTCCCTAATCCTTCAGGCAGAATTAGAGGCTCTCCACGAGGGTAATCCTGAATGATTCATGATGCCTGCTTCGGCACAGCCACACATCATATAAATACAAATTGACAGTTTGCACACACTGGCCTCATGATGGTATTTACTTAAAATCCTCTCAATACACTCCCCATGGCTGCAGGAGGGACAGCTCTCTCCCGAAGGCTAACAAACAAAGGAGCACCAACTTGTCATATCCAGCCACCAGTCACAGGTACACAGGCACCTTCTGAATATCCTGCTCTCTTTTTGTGCCACTGAGCACTTATCTCCCATTGGGTCCAGCAATTGGTTTGTTGGTTGACTGCAAGGATAATCCTTTAAAAAACAAGCAAACTAAAAAGGTAGTAAACTGTGGCCTTTGGATATCCCCTCTGGCTTGCCCTGAGGTTTAGAAGGTGGAAGAAAAAATCGAGGCAATGGAACCATAGCAGAGGTAAGAGATGGGCAACCAATGACACGGTGAGAGCAAGTGTTGGTGAAGCTGTAAAAAGAAAAGCTCCCCCAGGAGACCCCCCCCCCAGGAAGACATTTAATTCTGTTCTTTTCCAAAAGAAAAAAAGGTATATAATACTGAAAAAAACCAACAGGGTAGATGTCAAGTGTTATTGATCTACATTTGTGTTTTCATCACTGGCAACCCCACTGCCTCAAAGAAAATGTCAAAAAACAGAAACACTTTTCACTTAGAGAAACATGAAGGTCACCCATGCAGTGGCCTCCTGATGGCAAACCCTAGACTCAGAAGGAGAAAAAATGGTGCAGGGTTTGGAAAAGGATAGAATTCATGTAAATGAAAGCAGAACCTACTCGGAACTGCATCAACACCAGCTCTCACGCAGGCTCCTTTGGTGGTTAAACGTGGTGTGAAATAATCTTTTTAATGGTCATGTGGGGCTTCCTTTCCTTTGTGTGCAAGCCCATTATGTGCTGACTTGAAAGAACTCCCCTTCTCCTCTCTGGGTTTCTCTGACATTCACCCTAACGCTGGCCCGTTTCTTGTCTAGAACATGAAGCAGCATCCTTGGGAGATGAGGGAGGAAAGAAAAGACCACACGAGCAGATCAAGAGCTGGCGAGGCTCCCGGCAAAGGTCTGCAGGAGAGAAGTTTCATTCTTCCAGTCGCCTGTTCTTACCCTTTATGCATGACCTAATCAGGTTTTTGTCCTGTATAAATCCTTACATATATCCCACTTATCTATATTTTTCCAGTAGGCACAATATTAGTCATTATTATTAACTGGTGATCAATTCACTTTTACCATGTATAACCCGTTTGGCTTATACGTGCTGTCCTAAAATTTAGAAGGTGGGACCAAAAAAAATCAAGGCTATGGAATAGTAACAGGTGAGAAAGAGATGGGCTACGAATGACACATAAGAGAAAGTGTGAGATGTTCAAAAGCCCTAATAAGCACTAAGTGTTCTTGACACAGCATGGCATCAATGCTCTGCAATTTCTCTACTGCATCCTGACAGTTGCACAAACAATCTTCTGGGTGACCTGTATGTCTTCATCTTCTGTGGCTCTTTATTAAATAGAGCCCAAGAGTGGGTCACTCATGCACATGCTCAGCAACAGCCCTTTACAAGGCAAAGGCTTCTAAATTGTACACAGAGCTGGTCTCATCCTGGGCCCACCACCCAAAGAGGTGAGCAGGCTAGAAGCTTGCTCTAAGTAGCCAGTGTCTAAGGTACCTCTTCTTAAATCTGAGGCAGGCAAATTCTTATTTACTCCTCAAAAACCTGCTTGCAAAGTGGACCCTCAAAAAGGTCACGCAAGCCCACTCTTTGACCCCAGACACCCTTATGACTAATGTAATATAGCTAAAATTAAGCTCTCCTGCAATTAACAAGCTGACAGTTCAGCCAAAACTTGTCCCCAGCAAGAGATTCTGGATGACACAGGAAGTACTATCTGGATGACACAGGAAATACTATCCAGATGACACAGGAAGTACTATCTGGATGACACAGGAAGTACCCTTCATTGATGGGGAAGAAAGATTCCAAGGAAAGAAAGACAGGGAGTACAAGATGGTGTCATGAAAAAGTTAAAATATTGACTAAAATGTTTTCCCCTCTTTCCCCACTACTAAGTTATAAAGTGTAAATTGCAGTTTTCAAAGTAACCTAGGGATCCCTGAATGTAACTGAGAGTGTGCCAGAGATAGCACAATGGACTGTAAGATTTGGAAGGGATGAAAGTAAGAGCAGCAGGGGTGAACTCTGAGGAACATGAGACCCAGAAGTGTCATTGCCTGTGACAGAAGCCGGAGAGTTGAAGAGCTAAACCAAGAAGCTTCCTGCATCTTCCTCCACCATGAGTGAAGTAACCAACGAAAAAGGGGGGAATTTGATGGCAGAGGGAGTTTTGGCTTCTATGTGCTATGCATTTCCTGACTTTATGTTAATTTTATGCACATTTTCTTCCCCTAGTGTTTCTGACAAGGCAACCAACAATAGAATTGAGGTAGCCACACCACTCTCACATCTCAGATAGTTCTAGAGGCTCTAGAAAAAGAGAGGGAACAGGGAAGGAAGGTTTCAACAGTGAAAACACAGAACCAATAAACATACTAATGTCAATGTTTTCCTGGTTAGGATGCAGCTATGACCTTGTTAGATGATCTTGTGGTACAGTAAACAAATTTGGTCACCTCAAACTTTTTTTTTCTTTCTTTTTTTTTTATTTCAACATATTATGGGGGTACAGATGTTTAGGTTACATATGTTGCCCTTAACCGCCCCCCACCAAACTTTTTAATAGTTTAAAACTTTGAGTTCATTTTGGGAAAATACCAACTCTCATCATTCTCAAAATATTCATGACAGCATTCCACAATTTAATTATAATCCTTCACCCCTGGTCATTTGGGGTATTTATTTTTCAAGCAGGTAAACAGGATACATGGAAGAGCAGAGTGATTTTCAGTTAAATAGAAAGGTACAAATAACTAAAATATATGTCAAAGTACAGGGGAAAATGTCACAGTGGCAATTCAAATAGTGTTTTACTTCCTCTGTGTCTTGGAACCCAGCCTAGAGGGTGACCTGAATTCTAGCATAGTCACCTGTATTCAAATTTGGATTTCAGGCCAGGTACAGTGGCTCACACCTGTAATCCTAGCACTCTGGGAGGCTGAGGCAAGAGGATTGCTTGAGGTCAGGGGTTCAAGACCAGCCTGAGCAAGAGCGAGACCCAGTCTCTGCTAAAAATAGAAAAATTAGCCAGATGTGGTGGTGCATGCCTCTAGTCCTAGCTACCCAGGAGGCTGAGGCAGGAGGATGTCTTGAGCCAAGGAGTTTGAGGTTGCTGTGAGCTATGATCATGCCACTGGCCTCCAGCCTGGGCATCAGAGCAAGACTCTGTCTCTAAAGAAAAAAATCTTCCGTCCCCATGCAGCCAAGCCCACCACTCTCCCCAAGCTTTTTCAGGAAGACTCTGCCACTGAACAGCCAGGGTCATGTCCTCACTTGTCATCCTCAGGTCCAAAGCAAAGAAAGAGATGGGAATGTCTGATGCCTTAAAAGAAGTCAGGACCAAAAAGTGTCTGCTTAGACAAATGTTGGCACCTTGGTTGGATGTAAGAAAGTTCACTCAAATTCAAAGTAACCACTGTATTAAAACAGATTCCAGGAGACCACAGGCATCTTCAAACTGATATGTAAACAGGAGTCGAATAAAGTGAAAAACCCGTATTTTAATCCCAAATGAAGAATTCTGGTATTGTTCTCAGTGGGACTACAGCTTCCTTTAAACACTCCCCAACACCCCATGGCCTTGGGTGTAAAATATAAGGAATGTAAAAAAAAACTCCGTAATCACGATAAATAATGTTTCAATGCAATATTTTTTAAAGTAAAAATTAATGCCAAAGACTTATAATAAACAAATTATGAAAATTTTCAATAAGGACAAGGGCATTTATTTTTTAATTTTTATTTTTTTAAATATTGTGTTAAAATATTCTTTATCTAAATTACTGGATTTGTACCCAAGGAGAGTGTCTCACTCTCCTCACCCTGATCCCAGCCCTAAAGGAAATCAAGTCTCAGCTTCACATTAAACCTAGTCTGTCCCTGGGAAAGAAGAGGGTGACAAAAATAGCCCCCTTCCTACAACTCCGAGAATGTCTCAGGCCCACAGACCCTTTCTTCCCACACCAGAGGGCCTCTGAGGCTGTGTGGATTGAACAAATAAAAATAAAGGGCATCCCAGTTCGGTTTGAATCCCAGAGAAACAAGAGTACTTTTTTAGTATAAGCATGTCCCATGCAATATCTGGGACATACTTATACTTTAAAAAAACTGCTTGTTGTTTATTTGCAATTCAGATTGAACTGGGCATCCTCAGGTTATGAAGTGATCCCTTCTCCACTCCACTCCCACCCCGCCCCGCCCCCAGGAGGTCGCACTCGGCCTGGACAAGAGCTTCTCTCTGCCCCAGAGAGATGGCCACTCCAAAGGCCAACAGCAAGAACAAAAGAAATAAAAACAACAAACGCACTGAAAGCTGCCCAACACGGAAAGAATGTTACAGCACATTTGCTGACAGAGACCCAGAGAGATTTCCAACATAAACAAGGAAATTGAATCTCTCATTTGCAAAAGCTGCCCTGGTGCTAACTTGTTAAGCGCTCACGTAGAGACACGGCACTGAGTGCGTGCGGTGGAGCTTCTTTTTTCTTCCATTATGCAAATCGAAGCCGCTGTCTGGTGAGAACTGTGCCCCGCAAGCTCAAACTACCTTTACGAATTGACCGAGTCAATCAAACTTAGCTTTTTTTCCCACCACCACTGACTGGTCAACCAACTGCACGAGCCACCTCCATCCAAAGTCATCATTTTGCCATCATCGTGAGGCTGCAGATGCCTTCGGACCCAAGATCCATGCAGGATTGATTTGTCTGCCCATTTTTGTTCTTTAGCCTGTCCGCTGGCTCCCAGGCAGGAGGCAGGAGGTTCGTGAACTCCCAGAGAAAATCGACATACAGGCTCCACTTTGAGCCTAAGAAGGAGACCAACATACAGGCTCCACTTCGCTGCCTAAGAAGGAGACCAAGGAGGGTTTTTCTCCCCTCCTCGACGTCAGAGAGTGTGCTGTGTCAGACAGCTGAATCGGAAGGAAGGCGGGAATGGTTTTCATCTGAAAATCACAGTTTTCCAACCAAGGGTCTTCTTTCTGCTCACCAAATCTGTGCTGCCTACATTGTACTACAACACTGCCCTCTGAACTTTGTCTTCTACCTCCAAAGAAAAGATGCACCTCGCTGGTATGGATCTACGCCTTTTCTACAAGCCTCGTTTCCAGGGTGGCATTTTTAGTGCTTTTAAAAATCAAATCTATCAAAATACAAAATTTCCAACTTTTACATAAGCTCAAAAGAATATGGCATGAGATAAGAAAGCACTTCCAAAAGAGGGTTCAGAAAACGGTTGGCCAATGATGAGCTAGTTAAAATAAGCTTGTACGGCGTGGAGCCTACTGAGACGACCACTTGTTGCAACACTTACTTGTATCTTGTCAATGCTCCAGATTTTATGTCCCCAAAACCCTCGATCATGGTTTCTAGTTAAAGATGGTGAGCTGAAAACATGCCATTGTCTCTACTCTCTCTTGAGCCCCAATAAAAATGATAGTAAAGAGATTTGTTTTAAGGAATAAATCCACAAGGACAAAATGAGCGGAGAAGAAATAACATTTTGGAAGCTGGGGATGAACAAGAAGGACGTGGGCTTACCGGTTACAAGTAAGTCGAATCATCCACAGCATCGTTGCGCTGCAAAATGCGGCAGCCTTGATTCTAAACCAGAATTCTCAGTGCTTAGTAGCAAATAATTTTTCCTAAGTATTTTCAAGGCATTACCTCAGGAGTGGAAATTGTCTTGCAGCTTTCAGTGTCGACACTGAGATACCTGAGACTGTTCCGACTCTTGAGCCCCTGTGTGTGGTTTTCCTTCTTCTCCCTGAAATATTTTAGTGTTTTGTCCTTTGTCTCCAGGGATTAAAACTTCACGAAAATGCATCTTGGTGTGGATCTCTTATCATCTACTCTGTTGAGCTCTTGGGCTCTTCTACTCGGGAAACTCAATCCGATGTTTACCACCCAAATCCCCAAAAGGCTCAGATGCTGCCGTAGGGACCCTTAGGTCCAATGGGAACAAAGATGGGTCTCTAAACAGGAAATGTTAAAAATCACTTTAAGAAAGAAAAACGAAGACCCTTTCTGTCTACAGCAATGGGACTGTCCTTTCCCCACCCTTATAGAAATCTGAAGGTTTATTCCCTGCAGAAGCCAAAAGAAATCTCTAGACTGGAGTATCCAAGACACAGTCCAAAAAGTTGGGTCACAAAAGAAAACAGATGGATTAAATTAAAGTTTACGTTCTGCAAAGTGAGATCCTAAGCCCTTTTCTCCCACTCAGTTCCCACGATACTGGCATCTGTGGCTCTTCATCTACACTAGAGACTGGAAGAATATTCTCTAGACAAGTTGACAAGCCTGTGTGTGTGTGGGGGGGAAACCTTAAAAATTGATGTGGGGGTTACCCAAACAAATGGTCCAACCAGATTACCCTACAGAGATGTCAACAGTTGATGCCCACTCCCCCATGAACGCAGAAAATCCAATTAGCCATTTTTAGCTTCTGCACCCTTAAAGGACCCACAGACACTCAAGGAAAGCCTTTCACAGAAAAAGCAGAGGCCAAAACAAACAGAAAAACAACTAGGAGGAAAGGGAAATTATGCAGGAAGATGAACACTTCAAAAAGCCATTGCTGATATATCAAAGAAGAGTATTCTTTTTCTAAAAAAAAAAAAGAAAAAGTAGGAAAAACAAAGAAAGAATTTGTGAAAATTTAAAGCATGACATCAGAAATTAAAGTCCCAGCAGAAGGGTTATCTGTCAAGGTGGGAAAATGTCCCAGAAAGTAGTGCAAAAAGATGAAAAATAAAAGAAAATTAGAAATCTGTTCCAGAATTCCAAAAAGAAAGGAAAAAAAGGAGGAGTAAACATTATCATTTTGATTATTCAAAAAAATTCCCCAGAATTTAAAGACATAAGGTTCCACATTATAAGAGCCTGGGCGCCCAGTGCAGTAGAGGAAAAGAAACCAACACCAAATGATTAAAACCTTTTAAAGTTTTCATCACTGGAGACAAAGAAAAGATACTAAAATATTGAGATATTGAGGGGAGAAAAAGAAAAGCCACATAGATGAGTCAGGAATCAGATTGGTCTCAGGCATCTCAATGTCAACACTGAAAGCTACAAGACCATTGGGTAATGCCTTGAAAATTCTTAGCAAAAGTTATTTACTACTGAGAATTTTACACTAAGCCCGTTGGTCTAGGGTGACGTTAAAGACATTTTCAGACATGCATAATCTCGAACCATTCACCGCCCACGCACACTTTCTAATGAAGCTACTAGAGAAGGTTCCCCCACAGATGAAATGAGGAGAGGGGAAGACGTGAGGAGACGTGTGAACCAGGAAACGGGGTTCCAGGGTTATGTAGGGGCCAAGGATGTCCCTGGGATGAGAGGAATGTGCACATCAAGGCCAGAGAGCAACCATGAGGTTGTTGATCAGAAGCAGAGAACTTTCTGAAAAACGAACTCATGGCACAACTGATGAATTTGAACACACGCGGAGTAGACTAAAATGAGTGGAAGGAAGTTTGGGCATTAGCGATAATTGTTTTCAAAACCGAATAAAAACAAGACAGCTATTAACTCCAGGAAAGTGAAGATATTTTATAAGAAAACAGGGTTGTGTAATCCAAATAACATCACCACCGTGTTTACTACGTAATTGTGTTGGGAGATTGGGGCAGGGTCGGGGGCAGGTGTGGAGGGTGATGCTATCAGGTCATCAGAGGTGGCTGAGGAGCAGGTTTGGGGAATAAAAAAGAAAGTTTCATCTCCAAGAGTGGAAAGAAAGTGGAAAATGCCTAATGGTGAAATTAAAGAAATAGTACTAAAAACATGTTATTTAGAGACAACAGAGGTTAATACCAAAAGAAATGATGAAAACAGTTGAGTGACGCGCACCTGTGGTCCCCTCTACTTGGGAGGCTGAAGCTGGAAGTTCCCTTGAGCCCAGGAATTCAAGGCAAGCCTGGGCAACACAGCAAGACCCCATCTCAATAAAAAAGAGAGATTTGTAAAGGAGCACCAAAAAAAAAAAAAAAAAAAAAACCCCACACACAGTTGAAAATGATCTTCTCTGGGGATTAGGAAAGTGTAGGAAGGTATTGGGCAAGGCACGGCCATTTTTCATAATAAGCTTCGTAATCAGACTTCTCTAAACTATGTATATGTGCAACTTTGATAAAAATAAAATCTAAAATATTAAAATTCAGATGTTATTTTATATCATCAACATCATTTAGAGACCCAGGGCAGGGTGTGTAGGGTGGAGAAAGAGTGTAAGGAACATTGGCGGTCACAGGGAGAATACCACCAAATATCTGGTGGCCGTCCTTAGGAACATTAGTTGGAATTCTCTGGATCCATAACTGAATGAAAGCTAGTTTCAGATCGTCCGTCTTTAAAACCAATATGGCCTCTTTCCAAACATGTGCGACTGCCCATGTGCAGTGCATTAAAAGCAATAATAAAGCTAATCAAAGGGGCCTCCCACAAGTATTTTTGCTGCATAGACCAGACCACAACATTTTTCCTACACCTACTAATCTCAGCAATGATGTGTCAATGGCAGGAAGCTATAATGACATGGAAAGATCTAGCACAAGGGCAGGGGCTTGTATCTTTATTAAAGTTTGTAATACCCAAGGGCCACAGGTGCAGAAAAGAAACTATATTCCTCTGGGAACTCAGACTGTAATTCTACCTGAATCTGTTACATGAGTTGTATAATAAATTAAAATAGTCAATGTGTATCGTGCACTTACTATGTGATGGGAACTGTTTATTGATTTGGGTATATTAAGTCCTTTAATCCGTTAGCAACCTTATAAAGTAGATTCGATTTTTCTCCTCATTTTAGAGATGAGCGAACCAGGGTGCAAAGAGGTAGGATAATGGACTCGAGATGGCACAGCTGGGAAGTAATGGGGCCAGGAGAGGGATACAGAGGTTCTGGCTCCATTGCCTGAATGCTCGGTGGCATTCCGCCGCCACCCTTGGTAGCAAAGCTTCATTCTCTATTTGTCCCTTGGGGGTGCTAAGCAAAACATCTCAAAGAATAGCAAAGGTAGGACGCGTGGAGTGAAGCTCAACTGCCTGACTCCAGCACCTCCAACGGTCCTCCAGCAATTCATCATTACCGATTCTTCGCTGTGCCTGGGGCTGGCTGTCTCCCTCCTGCTATCGAACATCAGCCGGTGGACGGGATAAACCCAGCACCATGGTGCAGCATGAAACCAGTGCGACCAACGCCCAACCACAAATAAGGAGGGATTGAAAGCAGAGCGACTGAAACTTCTCAAGTCCCTACTGCAAGCCGGTCCCGTGGCAACCCTGCAAGGTGGGGCGAGATGTCCCCACTTTTCTTCCGGACAGGAGACCACCTGTGTGAATCCCTTGGAGCTGGTCACAGCCACGAACCAGATCCTTAAACAATCACAGATGCTGTTCACTGAGTCCTTAACACACGCCAGCTCTCTGCCGGGCATTTCACAAGGATTAATCTTATTCAATTTTCCAGCAATCCTAGGAAGTAGGTACATTACTGCCATGTCCAGACAGAGAGTCCTGGAGGGTAAGTGACTCATCCAAGTCCACGCAGTAATTAAATATTAAGTGGCAGAGCCAGGATACAAACCCAAACTGTCTCATTCGAAACAGAAATGATGGACAAAAAATAAAATGCAATAAATAATGGCTCAAGTTTAAGAACCCAACGAGAAAGAACCAAAGATAAGAGTGTAAGTACTTTCTCTGAGGATGAGGGCGGTAGTACTTCCGAGCCTTACAACAATCGGCAAGGTATTGTTTTATTTAGACTTTTGTCATTTTGTCATCACTGTCATCGTTGTTGTTCAAAGATAACTATTTGCTTAAAATTAAGGGACAGAGACAGAAATGGAGGCTTAGACTCCAAGCTCTATGTTCCTGACCCTCCTACCTGACTTTGACACTCGAAAATACTGCTTTTCCATGTGCAATTTCAGGCCTGTTCTTAGCAATCTCTAGGAAAATGTCTATTTTCTCGGTAAGGCAGCATTTACTCAAGAGTGGTCAGGGTAAATACTTCCGTTCCTGGCATGCGCTGCAAGTAAAGGCAGGTTACATCCCAAATCGTCACTTCACCGTAAGTTTACTTATGAATTCAAAGGAAAAAAGGGGAAGAACTCAGAGAAGAAAGTGACATCTCTCGCCCCAAGGAGCTAAATGGTGGACTTCTCTCCTCCCCAACAAAGACCTCTGGGGCCATCAGTCCCACAATGTTGCAGGTTCTGCCTCCTCTGAACTCTGACAGTCTCTGTGTCATCTGCTTGGTCGTCAGGATACAGAGTGGCTCTGTCCCTATGGGACCGTTTCACTCTCCTCATGTGAGAACCTGACTTCCCAAGAAGCACTTGGAGGGCTTGCGCTTGTTTTACACCACTGTGCATTTACACAGCGCAGGCTGTGTGCAATCCAGAAGCTGATAAATATCTGTCGGATTTACTCGTTCTTATAGGGGAGAGAGCATTGGAGATGCTTCGGAGCAAATCCAGCTCAAGTGTGGAGAAAATAGCTCAGAGTAGCATGTTCTGCAGATGTTGTTCCCTTCACGAACACTGCAAAAGAAAATGCTCTCTCTCCTTTTTTTTAAATTTTCCCCCAGAACAGAGTCTCACTCTGTTGCCCAGGCTGGAGTGCAGTGGTGCAGTCATAGCTCACTGAACCCTCGAGCTTCTAGGCTCAAGCAATCCTCCTGCCCCAGCCTCCCAAGTAGCTGAGATTACAGGTGTGTGCCACCAAGCCCAGCTGATCTTTTTTTTTTTTTTTTTTGGTAGAGATGGGGTCTTCTTATGTTGCCCAGGCTGGTTTTTAGAGACAGGGTCTCACTCTGTCACCGAGGCTGGAGTGCAGTGGCATGATTGTATCTCACTGCAGCCTCCAACTCCTGGGCTCAAGCGACCCTCCCACCCAAAGTGCTGGGATTACAGGCATGAGCCACCACGCCCACCCAAAATCGCTCACTTTTGTAATGAGTGCACCTGATAGGAAAGAAAAGTGACTTTATAATCTTGTATTTGAGAATCAAACTTCACAGACATTTCCATGCCAGTCAACGACCGAGACAAACTTCTGATCTGCTCTTTTCCCCGTCCGTCCAGCCCGCCGGAGCGTGGTGGACTCTGTTGTATGAGTGTTTGCCAATACTTTGAGAAGCAGAGCGAACCACACCGTGTGATTGTGGCATTTTTGTCAAGAATCGGCAGGAAGTTGCATGAATAGAAACAATAATAATAAGGGTGGCTTGTGTTTTGTTACAAGAAGAATTGCATCCCTCTGTTTCTCCTGAGTTTTAACAGATAGAACGTACAAAGCATCTTCCAACAAATGAAGAGGGCTTTCAAACACCCAGAGCAAGGATCTCACAGAAGGGCACCCCTCCTGGAAAAGCCTGCAGGGGCTACGACTTGCTGCAATGGTACCCTCTCTGCAGCCTCAAGGGATGCTTTAATGTTCCTCTACCTGTGAAACGCCACGAAGAGGCATTTCTTCATAACCTCCTTCTCTGCAGCAGAATAAAGGTAGATTGGATGACCTTTCAATAATCCCTATTGCTTTAAGATCTTAGACTATTTGGTATTTTCCCCATATCAAGTCACTTCCGTGGGAGGGGCCCGCTCAGTCATTCAGAAAACGCAGACCTCAACCTGGGATGTGTGTTTGAATTCTGCGTCTGGTCAGAGGCTGCGAGTTCAACGGTTTAATTTCCACGGGTCAAATTCGAATTCCTCTTCCTGAAAGGAAATATTAGGGTATCCTTTTTTCATGGCTTCTAATAAAAAATCAGATGAACAAGGATGGAAAGGAGACATCGACAGGTCCCTTCCCTCTGAGCCAAAAGAGATTTCAAACCTGTCACAGGCAGATTCTCTGGATCCAGGCTCTGAAAGAACCAGGGCAGAGCCCCCCAGGGGAATTTACCTCCAGGGGACGATGCCGTCAGCCCGGTGAGCTCTGATACAGGCTTCCCATCGCCACGTTCCCCATGACAGCCTTCGGCGGCCATGGGGCAGGGGCGAGTTTTCTGCGAGTCGACACCTGTGTTCTCTTAGACTAGCATCACGACATTCACCTCCATACTAACAGCCTTTTAATGTGGTCTTTTGCAATATTCCCTCCAAAAAAAAAAGTCTCAAAAGAAAATGTTACCCATTCATTTACATTTTTCTAATTATATTTTCCATGCAAAGAGATATGAAAAAAACTAAAAAAAAAAAAAAAAGGGAACAAAACGATGATAGATCATCACAACCACCAAAATGAGGTTCACTCGTCACCAGCGACGTCAGGTGAACTGGTTGGCACCAGCACAGCTCGCAGACTGTGACCTTCACCGTTGCGGGGAACGGCGCTGACCCAGCATCGTGCTCTGGGTACCCGCTAAGCGCAAGGCACTGATGGACCAGACACAGCTTAGGCCTTTGGAGCTCTCAGCATTCAGTACCGGAGCTGTGATGTATTGAATTAATGATTATAGCACAAGAACGGATATTATAAATACCACAAAACAGAGACACTGAAAATGTAATGGGCATTTAGATGAGGAAGAGATAATCTGCCGCCTGGTGCACATGTCTACAAGCCCAGAGATGGTTATAGATCTTGTCTACAAGTTTGATTTACAACCATCTCTGATCTTCCCAGATCCGAACTCAAATGGAACAGGAAGGTTCGGGCAAAACATAGCCTTGCCTTTGGATGCATGGCCCAGGCCCCCACTCCCCCTGCTGAAAAGATGACATTGTCAAATCTCCCTAAAATTATATTGGAACAACACACCCCCTTAACCAGACCTCTATGCTGTGCAAAAAAAAAAGAAATCAAATTAAAATACGATACATAGAAACCACTTCCTGAGCCTCAGAAATGGTTAACGCTGAGGCACGTTGTCATAGAAAAATGATGGATCTGCTTCTCTGGGGGGTTTTCAGAAAGACGTCTGCAGTCGTTTTTCTCAAGCGGCTTAATATAGAGGCAGAGCCCGTGTTCCCAGACCGCGGGCAAACCTCAATCTCAGCTGCGCCATCTGCCAAGCCACAGCATTTCATGTTTTCCTGACCCTGAATCACCATCTGAAGGGCTTTGCAGGCATCGGAGTCCACAGAGCATAGAGGTCATCGCTGCTCAACCCCACACTACCCCTGAGAACCAAATCCAAAAAGGTGCACTGGGGGAGGATAGATCTGACTCTTTCGAAAATAACTAAATTAAAAAAAAGAGAACCATCACTTAGCTCTGATATGAAACCGGAGAAGGTTAAGCAAAGCGCGGGTGGGGTGGGTGGGGTGGGGGCGTGTTTTCAGAACCCGTTTGCCCATCCCTAGTGGCGACACCCCTTGGCCTCTCACTAGGAACACTGTGACACTCCACCCCTGAAACTGACCTAGTTTGGGTTTGGTTCTTTAGGAAAATGCCTCTACCTCCAGAAGTGGGCCTCACCTTGTGCAGGTACTACGAGTGGTACCTTTGCCTGGAGACTCGCTCAGACACTGTCACGCTGGTGGCAGCTGCAGGTGATGAAGCAGTGCTCTACAGAGACACAAGGAGCCCCAGGGAGCACTGTGCACTTCCCCAGCCACAGTCGGGGCCACCTGCGTTCCTTTCTCACCTGCCCTGGTTCCCCAGAAGCAGCTGCCAGTCCAGCCCAGCCCTGGGTCCCCTTAAGTGGAGGCCACTCCCCTTTAGTCTCTCTGTGCCCTCACATGGGCACAGACTTGGGAAGGGGACACCAGACTCCACTGTGAGCAGAAATACAGCTTGTTTTTAAGTACCAAGAAACAGAAATGAGCTCGAGTGTTTGAACGCAGCCTCCCTCTCTCCCACGCCGGTGTCGCAGTAGGACAGGTCCTGGCTCCTGCCCATCTCTTGCTGGCCTTGGCTTTGCCTTTGCATCTGCTCCCTAGGGGCTTTTCTCCACCACGGGTCAATCTGAAGGGCAGCAGGGTCCTGTCCTCTGGGGCCACAGCCAGGCCCCCCATACCTCCTTGCCAGTGGGGACCTGCTTTCCCACCCGTTCCTGGCTCCAAAGGAGAACTTAGCCTTCGTTTTCCTCCAGGAGCAAAGATGCCAGCACTGTTCCCACCCACTGCTAGCCCCTTCCCTGTCCCCACCTCTGGCTTCTCTCTCTTCCCCCAAGCTGGGACACTGATCCACTACCTGGGCCACCCTTTGCCGAAGCTCCAGGATCTCCATTGGAAGCAACTGGGGAAAAGAAAAAAACAAACTCAAGCCATACCAGTTCCCACGGGATGAGGCTTTAGCCTTCCCTGAATTCCTGCACTAAGGCCAGAGGAGCTGGGTCCCATGCCTTGCCCCTCATCCGGCATTCCCCCCTGGTGTCCTGAGTCAAGACACCTGCCCAGGAAATCCCCTCCCCTTAAAGCCCACCTTAGTAAGTGGTATTGTCACTTTAGGAGGTGATAAGGCTCTCTAGACAGCTAGTGAGTCACTGGACAATTATCTCGTTATTTCACCACACGGATGGTATCAAGCAAGTCAGAGCTTAGTCAGCGCTGGGTTCACATCCAGATCCCCGTGGAGTGGGATCGAGGCAGCATCCTCTGATGCTCTGACCGCTCCCCTCCTGGCATGGAAGCCTCCTTCTCCCACTCATCACCTTCCACACCCTGTGAGGGCTGCACGGACCCTTTAAAGGCTTGGCCATCTCCCAGGGAACAGAGTAGAGTTCGTATCTCTCTGCCATTCTCTTGTCAGGACCTAATGTGACATACAGCGCCTGTTTGGGGCTTGTTGCTATGTGCATTTGCTGGTTTTCTAAGGGAGAATTTGGGAAATGCAGGCTCTGAGAGCAAGCCCTCCTTCTGCTGTTTCCCAAAGTGAGGTCTGTGTCCACCTACATCAGCATTCCCCAGAGTCCTTGCTTAAAATGCAGGTTCTCCAGCCAAAGCCAAGACCTGCTGACTTAGAACGCCAGGTGGGGCAGGTCCTGGAATTCTGCATCTTTCAGCAAGCTTCCACGTGAGTCTCCTGTGCATCGGAGCTGTGGAGCCAGGGAGTCAATTCCATTTTACCTTCCCTAAGACCCTTCTTGGTAGTCGGGGATTTTGGATTAAAGGAGGAACATGAATGAGAACTGCTGCCAAGTCCCTTGGCGACTATATTCATCCCTGTACATTAATGGCCTCCTACTAACTGTAAGGTGAGATGGCCCTGTCCTGAATGTCACATGTAACCTCCAGGCCTCTCTGACAGTTCATCCCTGGTAAGGCAATGGCAGAGGCAGGCGGGCAAGCAGCCCTTGTCACATCTCCCGTTTCTTATTTACCTGAGCAAAAGAATGGTGGTGTCCCCAGCCCTCACTCAGGTGAGCCAAGCTCCACAGGTGTGTGGAGAGTGGAGTGGACCATAGCAGCTGTCCCCAACCTTTTTGCCGACGGGTACTGGATTCATGGAAGACAATTTTTCCATGGACTGGAGTTGGGGGGTTATAGTTTTGGGATGATTCAAGCACATTACATTTATCGTGCAGTCAAACCTCTCTGCTAATAATAATCTGCATTTGCAGCCACACCCCAGTGCTAGCATCACCACCTCAGCTCCACCTCAGATCATCAGGCACTAGATTCTCATGAGGAGCACAACTTAGATCCCTCGTATGCACAGTTTACAGTAGGGTTCTTGCTCCTATGAGAATCTAATGCCGCAGTGATCTGACAGGAGGCGGGGCTCAGGCCGTGATGCGAGTGATGGGCAGCAGCTGTAAATACAAACCCGCCGCTGACCTCCTGCTGTGCAAACAGGTTCCTAAGAGGCCACAGACCAGTACTGGTCCATGGCCCAGTGGTTGGGGGTGCAGGACTCTAGGACACCAACGAGTCCATTCCACTTTAACAATCTATTCCATCAGAATGTTTTCCATGGGACAGTTGCTTTGGTTTATTTTTATTAAGCCAAAGAGCGGTTGGCCAGTCCACTCAGCCAACTGAATCGAGTCAGTAATGCACCAAGCCCTGGCCCAGGATATGTTGCTTTGTGAAAAGGCATCGTGATAAAGAAAGCAGTGAAGACCAAGCGTCGTGGTCTCTGCTACTCATAGCTCAAAGTCCTCATCTGCTATCCACCTGCCGCCCAGCAGCACTTGCCTGGGAAGTCTGTGTGGTGGGAATGACAAGAACTGGGAAGACAGACACAACATACATCCAAAAAGAAAGACAGGTTTGCACTTCAGCTCTGTACAGTGGGTGAACACAAAAATAGATGCAAAGAGGTGGATTTAAGCCTCGGGATCTAATGATTTCGTTTCAGCATTGCAGTGGAATATACGTACACGGCTCTCTTTGATAACGAGACCTTCCGTGGCACAAACCTTGAGTCTTTATTCCTGATGCAGGAGCCCAACAGCTCAAATAGAAACACTCCCCACTTAGAAACACGCTATATTACTTCTGAAACCCTTTAAAAGGCTGAACTGTGGAAAGGCTGGCTCAGGAGGGGAAGGGAGACGCCCGGTGAAAGGTGGTGTGTGTGTGTGTGTGTGTGTGTGTGTGTTCTTTTAAGAGATAGGTGCTATTTCAGACTTTCTCACATACAAATATAACAAAAGACTGCAGAGCTCAGAGCCACAGTGAATCCGTCTGTCGACAGGCTATTCAATTAACTTATTGTTACCAGTGAAACACCGGCTCAGTGTCTGGAGAAAGAGGAAGTCCCAGGTGCTAAAGTGACAGCCACGAAGCCGTTGGCAGAGACAAGGGGGCAGATTGTTCCATCCGAGGCACGTGGACTCTCTCTTCTTTCTCCGCCTCTTCCCTTCCTTCCCTCCTTCTCGCTTCCTCCTCATTTCTCCCCCTGGTCCAGGCTCCTTTCTCTGTATTCCTTCCCTCATCAAGGTGTCACTGGCGGGGAACAGAAAACGCCACCTTCTTGATTTCAATTATGCGCTTATTCTTGAACAACAGGCGCTGATGGAATAGAAGGGGCTCGATTCCGAGAATTTGCCAGAGCTTCTGCTTGCTTGAACCGAGCCAAGGAAGGAGAAAGGGGAAGACCGTTTTTCACCACCTCAAATGAACTTCAAACTGTTCTCCCTTCTCTCACACGAGTGAGATTCTACTTTACACTCTCCATCCTCCCACCCGATAAGTCATTTCTTGGTTTCACTCTCAAGGGACAAAGACGCCGAAGAGGTGTGGCCAGTGGGCTAAGAAAGAGCCCTAGTTCAAACTAAAAAGCCACATATCTCCCAGGGGCTCATACAGGTACCAGCCTTGGGGAAATGGCCATTTTCTGCATGGACGCGGCAGGAGCTTTCTTGACTCATGGCCATGGCAACTGCAAATTTAAGGTTTTGCTGAGATTGCTGCATTTATCATCCTGTTTTCATGATCCATGTCCACTGGTGACTGCTCGGAGGGGAAAATAATAGCCCTTCAAGGAAAAACGCTAATGTGATATACATGGATATATTCTAAGCATCATATCTAATTATAAAGAATGAATCACAAATTTAAACATCTTAAATATAGGCATAAAAAGAAATAATTAACCCTCAAACAGGAAGCTGCTGCTCTATCAGATTGCATCGTTTGAGAACCCAAAAAAGCAAGTCAGCACACTGGAGGCATGAGAAAAGCAGAGGTTACTCCTCTGATGAGGTTTCATAGTCTGTTCATTTCTACAGATGTGTTAAGGAAGCTCCTTAAATGAGCAGAAGATTCTATTCGTGGGACTATGAAACTGCCTCCGTGGAAACGCTCTGTCTTCTTTAGAAAGTGGCGTTTTGAGAACATCTGTCCAACCCAAATCCCTCCCACTAGGGTTGTGTGGGATTGGAGGAGGCATTCAGCAGGCAGAGAAGCTTTGACCCAAAAGCAGACAAAAAACACAGTTTTATAAAGAAATTTCATTCATGGTTTTTTGTTTTTTTTTTTTAATTTGGTTTGGTGGTTTTTTTTGTTTGTTTTTTTTGTTTTGTTTTGTTTTGTTTTTTTGCCCTCGGCTCAATTTTAAAAGCTGTCTAAGAATTCTTCACTGGTCATTCTCTGCATAATCATAACATTTCTTAGTCTCAGATTAGAAGCTCCTAGAAGTCAGAGGTTGTGGTCTCATTGGACTAAGTCCCATTGTGTCCCTTGAAGAGCCAGACACTGTCAGGCAGATAGGCATGACATTTAAGGATGACAGCAGAAATGGGTTTGGTGGTTGGTGCCACAGGGTGAAACCCACACCAGGAACCAAGAGCCATGGGTTCCAGATCCAGTTACTCTACCTGCATCCCTGTGACCATGGGAGAACTCTAGTCATCTCGCCGTGTCCCAGTTGACTCGTCTGTGACATACAGCTAAGAATGACCACCTTACTTCTCCATACCGGGCTCTCATGAAGTCCAAATGAGATCATGTATTGAGAAGAGCTTTGAAAAATTGGAAATCTTTATGGGACGTGTATACGTGGCAAATAACCTAAGAAAGTTATCCATTTTTTACCCCTTTTGAAGTAAATTGTTAACATTCTTAGCTCCCACTTTGTGTGCAGCCCGAATGGAGATAAATTTTTCGGCACTTGTTGGCATCTATGGGTTCTTCTACATCAAAGTTTGAGAGAACAATAAGAGTTCTTTCTTTCACTCCAATGACAGAATCTCGAATGTAAGTTTTCCCGATAGATTTCCCTCTCAATAAGAACACCCATGTCACTGCTTCTCTCCTCGTTCAGACCCACTGTGACATTTTCCATTCTCAAATACCAGGTGCCCTGATGGCTGATGCTGTCCTGGAAGCCCACACTTCACTTGTCCACTTGTCAACTGCTTTTAAAAAGTGCTTAAACTGGGCTGGGCGCGGTGGCTCACACCTGTAATCCTAGCACTCTGGGAGGCCACGGCGGGAGGATCGGTTGAGCTCTGGAGTTGAGCTCAGGAATTCGAGACCAGCCTGAGCAAGAGTGAGACCCCCATCTCTACTAAAAATAGAAAAAATTAGCCAGGCATGGTGGTACACGCCGGTAGTCCCAGCTACTCGGGAGGCTGAGGGAGGAAGATCGCTTGAGCCCAGGAGTTTGAGGTTGCCGTGAGCTAGGCTGATGCCACGGCGCTCTAGCCCGGGCAACAGAGGAAGACTATGTCTCAAAAACAAAAAACAAAAAAAATTTTTTAAAAAGTACTTAAACTGAATGTAATACCGCCATTTCAAGTGGCATTGTAGGAAAATAGTTAATATGCTTATAAAATATGGTCATTTTTTTAAAAAAATAAGGTTATAAAATTATATATAGTACCCTCCCATCTAACACACAGACACACACACACACACACACATCCTAAAGATTGAAAGGATATACATCAAAATATTGAATAGTTATCTCTAGGTAGTAAGTACAAATTTTAATTTATTTTTCTTTGTGCTTATTTATATTCTCTATGGTTTTAAAAATAAGCACGTATTTCTTTTGGAAAGAGAAAAGAAAGTTATTTTTAAATGCTGTTTCTCTTCTTCTGTAGAAAGGAACATATTGTACCAAATAAACCAATGACAAAGTGTCCTCCCACAGCTGAGATTGCCTCAATCATGGCTCTAATGATCTGAGCGAGATGAAAGCAATCATCTGTTGCAGTGGCTCGCAACATTTTCCCACAGTGCGAAATTTCACACTATATGTGACTAAATGAAAAATCTCGAAAAAGACTATATATACCTTTATTACATGTGATGAACTCTGATGTTTTTATATTCTATTCTATTTCAGTACTTTAATGCTGGTTGCATTCAATTGAATTCACCAGTCGCAGTTGGAAACACCTGATTTATTGCGAA
Organism: Indri indri; assembly: GCA_004363605.1. NCBI lineage: Eukaryota > Metazoa > Chordata > Mammalia > Primates > Indriidae > Indri > Indri indri. The sequence continues at coordinate 35,160 of RJWJ010004762.1, read as the reverse complement.
TTCCTTGTTTTTCAAAATCAGGAACCTGACCATCACGCACAAGCTTGCTTTCAGGAATGAAAAGCAAGTCACCTTAAAGAACATCCTTTGGTGATATTGTTTGTCCATCTGTTGCCTGAGGTCTCTCCAGGAATGAACTACACCGCAGCTCTGTGATTTGGATCTACACATTTTCAATGCCCAGATCAATCAGCCAATACAAAAATGAATTTCCCAACCATTGAGCTTCTGTGAGAGCAATTTCTTGGTTCTAGACATGGGCACATTGGAAGCAGTTCTCTCTCTCTTGGAAATGAATGCAAACTCCCCTGAGCTTGGAACCAGGATAAGTAAAAGTGGTGAAAATGAACCCAAGTCTCCGTTACGATCTAGTGTATCATGCAGGTGTATCTCACCAGCCTTCTATCTTTGTCATCGTCCTGTCTTTTGATTCATGAGAAAACTGTACTCAATAATACTAATCATCATCTTCTTCAAGCTTATAGGATCCAAGATACCACCCAAGTTATGAGCTGGGAAATATTCATTATTTCTAAGACCAGTTCCTCCTCTAGCAAACAGTTTCCCTTCTAGGGAAACAACAGCACTCAAACTAGAAGGACAGAAGTGAGTAATGACACTCTAAGGTTCCAGCCTTTGAGGACTGTGTCCCCCTACCGAATTGGGGACGGTTCATCCACACACTGATGTGATCAAGGAACACTCACAAATTCTTGTGGTGCCTTCCCCGCTGCCATGTAGATGCATCGCTAACCAGTGTGACCGACATTTATGGTCAGGATACTTTCTAGAACAATTCTGCCACCGAGAGTGTGGTTGTGGCCATAATGTCCCTAGACTGAGGTTTCTGGAGTTTCCATTCGTGGTCGGGGCTGAGGTGATCTGATTAAGCCTCACATCTGCTGAGGGTTTGAGGCGGGGGGGAAAAAGGAACTGGGATGGTTCTCACCTCATCGATTCTGACCACATCCTCCCTCTCCACTTACCCCACGGGAAAGGAAAAGACAAGATAACAGGAGGAGAAAAAAGAAGGGAAGAAATGGGATAGGAGGGGGAAAAAGTTGAGAAAGGGAAGAGAAGAGAAGGCTGAAGGGAACCTCTAGAGTGGAACGAAAGCTTAGCCTTCTCTCCTTCCCCTCAAACTATCTCTTGAGCATGAAGTTTTACATGACAGTCATCTGTGGACATCGGATCATTAAATAAATATCTGAACATTCAAAATAGGGTCTTCCGCAGCAGGACCAGTATATGTAACCATGTTCTGCAAGGACAGTGTCCTGGTGGTATACTTGCCATCATAGGAGAAATAAAAAGTTTGCAAATAATGGATATATACATATATGTATATATATATATATATATATATATATTTTTTTTTTTTTTGGTTTCCTAAATAAGGGCATGACACCACTCAATGGCATATAGTAAATAAAGTTGATTGCTAAGTGCTTTATACACCCCAGTGGTCTTGGAACCCAGTGAAAGTGGCAAGCAGAGGGAAGAGACAAGCGCAAGTCCAAGAGAAAAGACATAACCAACAGAGCACCGTTCACTCCCACGGCGCTTCAGCATTTCAGGGTATTTGACCGGCTCCCTGAGCAAGAGGTACACATTATACCCACAACGGGGCACAAATTCTCAGAAGTGTCGCTATTATCCCATCCACCACTTCCCCTTTCAATTTCAGGAAATACCTGTCAGGGACATTCGAGTAACTGGCCTACGGCCACAGAGTGGCTGAGTTGGGTGTAAAATTCAAATGTCCTTGTGCTTCTTCCTATCCTGTCTTCTGACCTCCGGCCAGAATCATCCTGTCCAGAGCCACTCCAAGTCACATGGAGTCTGCCTGCGCCGTGATCGAAACTCCCAGTTCGGAAAGGGATGACCCCCCAGTCGACCCATTTGTTTCGTCTGCACACACCCAGACAACTCATTTGACGGACCTGAGTCACCAAATGGACTGATTTTTTTTTTTTTTTTTGCAGCTAATAAAACCAAACAGACTAACCTTTCTGGCACTATAAAGACAAAGTCATAGTGAGTCACTGGCGCAGAAGTTATAGTACAGTATTCAAAACAGCGGGGGGTTAAGCATTTTGCTGTTTCAAAAGATCATTGACCCTCACTTACCTGCCAATGGATTGAACGACTGAAAACATAAATAGAGTCTATAACTGGTTGTAGCAGAGTAGTCTGGAAAGTGCTATCTATAAGCAACCACATAGAGGTAGTTGATACCTGACAGTTTTATTCACCCATGCATTTATTTACTCATTCATTTTTACTGCATGCCTAATATGTGCCACAAACTAAGCCTACACACTGCACGGTATTCACAGTATTCGTAAATATGGTCCCTGCCATCATGAATTTCACAAGATAAAATTAGCGATAAATGCTAATTAGGCAGGATAAAATAAGGGCTAAATTCTAAAAGCCTCTGTAGGCGCTGTGGGACTGTAGAAGAAAGGGTGATCGATCCCGACAGTGAGTGCCAGGAAATTCTGCAAGGAGGAGTTGTCAACTGATCAGGAAACCTTGGGGTAGGGAGAGCCAGGAGCACAGCAACCAAGGACGGGAAGATCCATGAGAGCATCGCAGCCTAATTCAATGCGGGCAACCAGAGGAAATGAACCCGTGTAAGGAACATCCCAAGACTAGGACCTCACTGCAAATTTTAGCTTCTCCTATAGGTCAAAAGGTGGGGGAAATGAAGGCAAGAAAAATAAGCATCAGTCTTGGGTAAGAAAAAAGGGGGCAGAGGTGGCTCCATTTTGCTTGTCGCCATGTGTAAAGTAATATGCAAAGGAGCCTTACATGGGTTATCTCATTTAATCTTTGCCTCAATCTTGCAAATTGGATATCTTCATCCCTATCTTACAGACAGATGTCTTCAGGGACTTCCATAGAGCGTTAGCAGTGTCCAAGGGACTGTCACGTCCACCCTATCATCTAGTCCTCACACTCTTGCTCGATAAGTAGGACAGGAATCTTTACGAAAAAAGAAATTGAGGCTTTGGCACCTAAGCAGCTTGTGCAGGACAGTGGCTGAGCCACTGTGATTTTTCCATTCGGTTGACAGCCTCACGTAGCCAACTACACAGCCTACTCGACACACTCACTTTCTCCTCGGTTCAGTTTTTATCTATGTTACTAGATAATCCATCCACTTATCTGAAATCCCAGCTGACATAATCCCAAATTTGTAGCAGTAGACTCTGAACAGCTCAAGCAAGGGTTGGAAAATTCAGCTGCTCCCATTATAGGAGTGGCTAACGATGCGTACCGTCCCCACGGAACTTTTGCAGGGTGGCACGATTACACCTTTTAAACTTAAAAACAAAAGCTCAGTCTGAACGTGTGGTCAGATCTATGCAGCCCAAAGAAGCCTACAGAATTATTTAGGGAGTACATTGCAGATTGACCTGGAAAAAACCCAAATCATGATTGCCCAAGTCCCAACAAAACTTAAAAAAGAAAAAAGCATCTCACTTGGCAACTGTATGAAGACCACACCTTCCCCTACACATACCTGTGCTTCATGATTCTTGCATAAGGGAGTTTCAGAACAGTCAATAAAACAATTTGAGATAAAGCTCCTTTGACTCTGAGCACTATTTTAAAAGTCCCCAGGCAAAGTTGGTCCTGAATTTCTCCCAAAACATAATTTAGCAGCTGTAACAAACAAGCTAGTGATTTGATAACCTACAGCCCCTGGCCAACAGAAAGCTCTGGAACATAGTCCTCCATTAGATATCTCAGTCACACGGGTATTCGCCCACCAAAATTCACCTCAAAGGGCTGCTACTAATCCAAGAAGCATAAAGAGACAAGGAACACGAGAGAAAATTTTTCCTTCCATCCCTGCCTCTTGGTGGAGTCACTTTCTGATCAAGGATCACTCTCTGCTCAGAGATCCCACAAACCAAAAAGAAGCCTTAGCCGTGTGCTAGATTCCAACAGGCATCATGCTCAAGTCTCAACAGTATTCGAGTCCAAGCTCATACTATAAACAGCTCTACTGAAAAATAAACACAATCTAAGGCAATAGGCCAAGGACTACAAAAAAAAAAAAAAATTCAGTATAAATCTATTGGGTAAAAAAAAAAAAAGGGGGGTGGGGAAACAAGCTCAGATGTTCCTGTCTCTCTACATAGGTTTATCAAAAAAAGACCATCCACTTAGAAAGGCACAAGAGCCTAACAATTGGACCACGCACACACACAGCGCCACTCCCAGCCCACCGTGTGTTTATAACGCAAAGCCAATCATTGAAATGGTTTGAGCTCCCATTTCCTCGTGTGTAAAATAGGGGATAATAATAGCTGTTTCCTATTTACTCTACAGCGAGGTATGGAAGATTAGCAAGATACTGTCTGTGAAAGTACTTTGATCTCCTCAGAGATAGGGTACTATGTAAATTCCAGCTGGGGTTATTGCCACATGTTAGCGCACACACGAAACCTGAATGGCCACTGACCAGTGAAGAACTGGTCACTGTAGGGTGGAAACAGCAGACAGGATGCCGCGGAAGGACAGCACGATCGGAGATGTGAGATCAGAGTGAGAGCGCGGGACTTCCATCTGATCAGCAGAAGATCGCGGTGAGGAAACAGAAGTGTGCATGTCCAGTGAGAGAGGCAGGAGACAGGACGGCCCCACCCAGTTCTTGGAAATCAGTCGCCAGATGAGAAGTGAAAATAATGAGCACTGGATGTTTATTCAAGGAGCTCCTCAAATCAGAGCTGCTTCGGGAAGGCTTCCCTGCCTCACTGGAACACAGCTGGCAAGTTCTACCCAGTTCTACCCAGTCTGCTCTGGGCATCTTCTTCCAGAATTCACCATTATACAATTTTCAATTTCCCTGGGCCTAGACTTCATGTGAATGCTGTTTGTAAAAAAAAAAAAAAAAATCAGTTTCTTCAACACATGCTTTGCAGATATCTGTGTATTTTCTGCTTTTTTCTTTATGTTGCTCCATCCCAATGTTATGTTTTCTAATATTTTCAGGCAAAGACCATGTCCAAACAAACTTATTTTTACCAGCACAGCTCATTCATTAACTTACTCAACCAACATATATTGCACTCCTACATATATTGCCTGAAGAATAAATTTAAGGAATAGGTAAATGTTTAAGGATTTGATCTTTTTTTGGTTTGTTTTGGGTTTTTTTATATTTTAAAAATATTTAATAAAGCTTTGTTAATTCTTCTTTAAATTGATTATTTATACATGTTTTCACTACTATATTAACAAGGAGGATTTAATCTTAATAATGATCTTAATACTTCTACATTCCTTGTCAATGACCATCAGACCTGTCTAAAACACAATCCAAGTACTCTGGTGCGGATGTTCCAAACTTCAGAAACACATCCCCATGATGAGTAGGGGCAAGTATAACCCAAATGACACCTCAATATTTTTGTCTGTCCTTCTCTGGACCTTCTCGAGCTCTAGGAGAACTTGAATCACAAAGGATTCAAGAAATGAACCTTTTTTTCCCCCCCAACTGTGGATAATGATATCTATTTTGTTCACAAGACTTTGCTGGTGGAGCCTAGAAGTTTCAACTCTTGAACCTCCACCTGCTGCTCAAAAATTAAATTAGTATCTTGTGAGTTATTTGCTGACTCATGACTCCAACAGTAGTTCTGGATCTACCCAGGTTGGTAAGTGAGAGTTCAGGGTCAAGGTTTCTCTAAGTAGGCTTTGGAGTGTCTTTCTTGGTTCATTAACTTCCTCTTGCGAACACGGTAGCGCGACCTGCTACTTCTCTGCCTGTTTCCATCCTCCTGGGCTCTCCCTGCTCTTTCTTTTATTATCCAAAAGAGCCAACCGGCATCCACAAACGTGGGAACTTTATCATGGACTCCCTCTGACACACGGACTCTAAAGAGATTAAAAAAGACCAAGGTTGGCCCAGGCCTCAGAGCTGTGTTTCTGCATCCCGGGTCCTTGTAGTCACAGGAATGGGGAACGCTGCACTATCTGAAGAAGAAAATTCAAGTCAGAGGACCCTGGGTGCTCTTCCCTTTGCCACAGCTCTTCCCAGGTGTTCTCAGACAGAACTGTGGTTTTAAATATCACCTGCACGGTCAGGACTCCCAAATTTAGATTTGTAGCTTGGGCTTCCCACCTGGGAGAGATCCAGAGTCATCTCTCCAACAGAAATTTAGCATTTCCGTTTAGAGGTCTCAACACTACCCACACCAAATGGGTTCAAATGATGGCTCTTAATTTTTTCTTCCAAGCGTATCTTCCCAAATCGTCATCTCATGCTCCCAGGAGGCAAAGAAAGCCCACCTTTCTGCCAATTAACCGGAGCATGAAAAGAGTCAAGCCAGGGTGGACTTCAGTGGGTCCTTTCTAAGATGTTGACAGCGTAAACCAGGCACACCTAGAAGCATGCAAAGAATGGGTTGCAGGAAAATCATTCCCGCCAAAATAGAGAGGAGTCAGGACAACTAATATTGATCTTCAGTGCAAAGCGGGGTGGGTGGGGCTTTTTTGTTTTTGGCTTTTTCGCGTTTCCAAAGAAAATCTAACAGAACCTTTTTAATCACATTTCTTTTCCACAATTGCTGTGGATACTGAGTGAATCAAAGTAAAACTTTGGTCTTTAGGAATCCCACAATCGGAAATTGTGGGATCCAATTTGGAAACGTACGTGAGAATTCTAAACTCTACAGAAATACCTGTGAATACACAAATAGGTGTATCCACAAATATATGTGCCAATATACCAGTCAACAATTATGACATTAGGACAACTTTTGAACCGTTTTCTACAAACTATAAAAACATAATTCTAAATTCTTAATGCACTCATGTTGCAAACTTTTATTCAGGACCATTATATACCTTGCTCTTCATGGAGCTGTTGGGATGAAAGACATTCTTTGCCCTCAAAGAGCTCACAGTCTAATGGAGAAGGCAAAGAAACAGATGCTGATGCGAGTTGGATCGATGCTTTGACACAGATGAACACGTGGCTCTGCCGGGGCAAATAAAAGCCAAGTCCATTCCCGATCTGAGGGAGGGGGGACGTTCAGGGAAGGCTTTCTGGAAGGGGTGACAACTCAATGAGGCCCCGGCTAGAGAGCGCCCACTGTTTCCACATCCCGCGAGGGCTGATGCCGGCGTGAGGATCGTGGGCAGCTGGCGGACGTTGCTACACGGGGGAGGGACGTACCCACATTTGCACGTAGAGAGTTCACTCTGGCAGCAGTTTGGAGATAATTGGAGTGGACTGAGATGAAAGACAGAGAGACCTGTTAGGACACTGCTGCAAAAAATCCAGGTTAAAGAAATGATGAGGGCTTGAACGAATGCCACGGGAATAGTTCTTCAGGTAATATCAACAGGGTTTTACGACCAATTAGAGGTGAACGAGGAGGACTCGTGGACACCTGCCAGGCTCTGGCTGGGGTGGCAGGGAGGCTCTCAGTGCTCTCTGACAAAATAGGGAAACCCGGTTCCTTCGTTCAGCCTGTGGCTCTTTCTGACCTCCGCGTGATCCAAGCCTGAGCAATCCACAGAGAAGCGCTGCTTCTGGGCGAGACATAAACACGGTGCACCAACCAACCAACCCACCACACTGAACTGTAGGCAAGGCCCACTGGCAGAAATTCCCGGAGCAAAATGATGTAAAAGGCTGTGATGGAAGGAAAGATTTTACCAGGAGGCCTTGGCCCTCACTCTGAGCATGCAAATGTCGATAGAGGCTGGATTCCAAACTCACCAATGTCTTTGCATAGATGAAGCCAAATTGGTATCTTCATTAGATATATAGTCAGGGTGTATATAATTAAGAGTAAACAGGCCATGCTATAAATTTATTCCACGTAAAGTTATAGATGTCTCAGAAAATATGGCATGTCTCCCTGCGAGGGTTTGGTCCTATTTCAGAGTACAACGTTGGCTAAGGCTCCCACTCATCAGTTTTTAGGATGCTAAGGAATTCTCCCAAGGCAATCTATGTTCATTTTGCTAAAATGTCTAGATCCACCTCCTACTTTCTGGTTTGGGAAATGCACGTTTAAAACGATGACCACACCCCAGACGAAGGAGAAAGATTTGGGGAAAAGAAATGTTTCCTGACACCTTCCCTTCCCTCTCAGTGGGAAGGAAGATGCTAACGCCCACCTGGCAGAGCGTTTGGAAGGATTAATGAGTGTTCATAGAGAACTCTCAGGTCTGAAGATGAAAGGCAGCCAATGGGCACACAATGTAATTGAAGTTTGTTATTTTCAATGTTCCACTAAAGGACTTTTCTTCACATAAACGAACTCCCATCCAGAAGCTTTGGGAAGGACATAGAATTCAAGAGTCTAAAGTGTGGTCTTTTACCAACTTTTTTTCTTTTTTTCCCCAGTAATAATTTCAAACCTGGCAATTTCCCCCTCAGTCGTGATTATCCCTGCTACAGTGGAAGATTGACTACAGGGGGTGTGATCCTGAGGCTGAGTTTATTTACAGCCAAAACAACCATTTAATTCCATTCCTTTGGTAGTAAATTAAATGCATAAATAAATAAATAAATAAGCTTAAGTTTTTGATGGGCTAAATGAGTTCCTTTTCAATCTATTTTTATGTGGTATTGAAACAGCTCTACTTTTCTTATGTATTGGAAATAAATAGGTGATCAAACATTTGGCTATTATACTGTATATTTGGCTTGGCTTCATTTTCCAATAAGTTGTTTTCATAATCTAAAGGCTCGAGGAAGAATCGAGTTGGCTTATTCAAGTTCCAAGACAGGCACTATTTCATTTTATAACTTAGCAATAAACAATCCTTGACTGGTACCCAAATTGTTGCCCCACCTGGTCAAATGTTACCCGCCCCAGGCTTAGGAAGCGATGTCAGTGCTACGGCCACTCGGGCACCAAGGCAATGGGTGCTGCCCCAAATCTAAATGAAGGGAACTCACTTCTTTTCTGACGATTTGCTTCTACCAGACCAAGAAACCCAACGATCGTCTTTTCCCATTCTTCCCGTTCTCCATAATAATTCATATTACTTAGGACTAAAGAAGGACACGACAAACTCAATCCCAAGCACAACCTCACTCAGCAAGAGAGTTAGGTTCCTAAAATCAGCAGATAAAAATTAAAGGGCATTAGTAATCGCAGATTAAATGCTACATCTTTTCAGATTTCCTTGAAGGCGCCAACCACTGGAGAAGCAGAAACACTACAAAGAATGAAACTTGTCTACCATTTACATAGATATTTCCAAAACTAATTTCACCACGCAAGCCTTAGGCTGGCTCTCCTAGAGTTGGCCATTTCTAGAGAGATTGTACTTCAAGAAATGTCTCTGGGAAATTCATGTCTCTCTTTTTTTTAATCATTATTATTCAGAGACAAGGTCTTGCTCTGTCTCCCAGGCTGGAGTGCAATGATGTGATCAGAGCTCACTGCAGCCTCAAACTCCTGTGCTGAAGCAATCCTACCTTAGCCTTTTAAGTAGCAGGGACTTCAGGCAAGCACCACCACACCCAGCTGATTCTTCTATTTTTTAAATTTTTTGTAGAGACAGGATCTCACTGTGTTGCCCAGGTTGGTCTCAAACCCCTGGCCTCAAGTGATCCTCCTTCCTTAGCCTCCCAAAGTGCTGAGATTACAGGCGTGAGCCACTGCACTGCACCCAGCCTAGAAATCCATGTCTGTATCTATCATGTGTCTACCTGTCTCCAAAGAAAACACTGAGGTCTAGTTTTGGGTGGTGGCACTCAGCATGCTCGGGCTGGATGCACACACACACACACACACACACACACACAACACACAGGAGGCAGTATGCGACTGTTTGAAGAATCCAAGCAACATATAAAGTTTCATCCTGAAATCAAATTTGTAAAAATAAAATTAAATGAACTGCAGGGCAATGATCATCTGTTACAAAGGATGCCAGTGACAGTAAAAGCTTTGTTATCAGACCGTTCGGGGGAGTGGCTGCTGGTTAGCGGAGGACTCTGGCTCCTGAAGGCTGGATTCATGTCGCCCCGGGAGTTCTGCTCTTATCTCTCCTCCAGCTCTCCCGTTCATAAATGAAAGAAAGTGGGTCTGGTCTGTGCGCAAGTGACCATGTAAAGTCTGTGGAGATGGAGAGTTAGTTTTGTTTTTCCAAAAGCAGCAGAAATGGTAACCGCCCTGCCCTGGCCTCCCTCTGTGCAGTCTCCTGTCCCCGGTAGTGTTTAGCTGGTTACCAGAGGGAAGATGTTTGCGCTAGGCCTTTTCTAGAATTCTAGTTTTAAGCCAGAGCTTTTTAAACCACATCTAATTACTTTGGAGTTGATTTTACTACCAAAAACAGGTTTAACTTTTTATTAAATAATCTTAACGTCGTAGACCGTCACAGCAACAAAAACACAAAATGTGCCCCAAGACACAGCGTAGATCGACCGGAAGTCCAGTCTCCTGGGTGCCCATGTGGCTTCCTGCTTTTCCCACATATCACCTTTACGGACTTGAGCAAGTGCCTTAGCTTCCTTGCTCTCAGTTTTCCGTCTGTAAAATGAAAATATTAGACAAGGAGGCCTGGGAAGCACCTTCTGATCTGGGATTCTCAACAGCATCTGCAAGAGAGAAAATTCTATACCCCAGCTCAACCTCCAAGAGCCTCCAAATGAATGTTGCCATGACAATCCTGACCATCTGAAAAAGTTTTAAATAAATTAACGCTGCTAAATCCTCTGGAAAAGAAAGCTGGGTTTTAGGTCACTCTAGTGAAAATTCTTTGAAAAGTCCCTGAGATTCAAACTCATCCATGTCAGTTTGTTCTCTCCTTGTTGCAAGTTTAGCTGGAGAGGCCCCAGTCGAAACTCGGCCATTGCCTCCTTCCTCGAGACCAACATAGTGCATGTTGGAGTCTAAACAAATGAACCGGAGTTGCGGACAGACCGGCGCTTTATACCACCCAAAGGGATCCAGGGGTGAAGCCACCGCTCACGGAGACAAGGCCCTTCCCACACGTTTGCAGTGGCACGGGCACAACTGTCAGCTTGGTTGTGCGTCATCACGCAGCACGGTGTGACCAGAGGGGCCCCGGCCGTCCTGCAGTCGAAGCCTGGTCTGTCACTCATTGTGTGACTTTGGGTAAATCCCTCAATCTCTCTACGCCCGGGCTTTCTTTTGTAGATAACAATAACCACTTTTCAGAATTACGAGGAAGATTACATGAAATAATTTACACCTTGCCGCACAGTCTCATACATTGAGTCAACGTTGCAGATACTCGAGGAATTTCAACTGTCTGTGTTTCAGCACATGGACTGGGGGCATCGCAGGAGTGGCCTCTGCGAATCCCTAGAAAATGTTGGCGGGGGGCGGGCTCAGCAGCTCATGCCTGTGATCCTAGCACTGTGGGACGCTGGGGCAGGAGGACAGCTGGAGCCCGGGAGTTTGAGGCTGCAGTGAGCTGTGACGATGCCACTGCACTCTAGCCCAGGTGACAAAGCAAGACCCTGTCCCAAAAAAGAAAAGAATAAAAAAGAAAATGTTGGCAGGAAACCACCTTGCATTGGCCAGGGGAGACAGGTCCCAATTACCTGGGAGCCTCCTCGTCGTGAGTGTAGGAAGGAATTATTAATCCTCAGGGTAGGGAACAGAAGGGGACAAGGTTCTCCTTGTCAAGGGCTGGCGCTGACTCATTCCTCTGGCTAGAGGGAGGGGACGGACAGAGAAGGACTTAAGGAATGAGGGGAATTAACCGGGAAGTAAAGTAGCTGTTATCAGTGTGCTGACGGCAACTGGGCGGTGGGGAGAAACACGCGCTAGAAAGTTCCGTCTGCACCAGGGGAAGCCGGGGGCTGGAGGACCTGGGCCTACACAGCCCTTGAACGCCATTCACTTGCCGTCCTGGAGCAGAGGGAGAGAGGAGGGTAATGGTTCCTACGTAAAACGAAGCAGAATAGAAAACACCAAACCGGAGGCTGATCCGGGACCGTGGGCACCGTGCTGGCTGCTGCCTAAGCTGCCGGCCCCCAGCCCCGAACCGCGTCAACCTTCATCAACAGCACATCCGCTCCCGAGGCCAGCAACGCCCAGAGGAGAAGGAATGTCAGAAAGCGGGGGTCGGTGGCCACTGTCCCCCACCAGGATTTGAGTCAGGCTCACACTGGGAGACTCAACCTCTGGGCTTTCAGGAACCTCACTTTTTGGGGAACCCAAAAGAAGGAAAACCTGAACAGCAAATGCTCCCTGTGCTTGGGTGATGCCTCCGTGTGACTGTCTATCATTAAAGGTAATGGATTGAAGATCATGTCATTAAGTGGAGAAGAGAGGTCATTATTCATTACACCACCTCACTTTAAAGGGAACTCTTGGAACAAGAAGCAGTGACTAAAAGTAATTAGTCCGGGCACTCGGCTGCTGCAGACGTATCATTGGTGGCCCTGTGCTATGTGGTAGGGTGCCAGACGGGCCCGGGGCCGGTTCCCAGCAGGGAAAAGACAAAGTGGATTATTCTCTCATTAAGAGCACTAGACTCAGAGTCACCAGACTTGGGTTCCAGTCCCAGCTGGAAAATTTGCTGTGAAACTCAAAAGAGCCACCCATTTCACTGGGCACTTCCTCATCCGAACAAAAAAAATTCCTCGGATTCCAAAGCTGATGATGGCTGAGACCGTAGGCCTGGCCCTAGGTCAAGTCCTGGCTCTGCCTCTTGATAGCTGCGTGACCTTGGCAATGTCCTGTGAAATGCAGTGATAAGAGTATCTGCCTCCTAAGATTTAAGGAAAACTAAATACGTTAACGCACGAGCACTGGTCTTGGGCACTAAGTGATTAAAAAAAGACAGCAGGTCCCTGTCTTCCATGGGTTTTTCATCTGTAAGTGGAACAAGAATGAGCGCAGTTGGTGGAAAATCAAGAAATGTTAATTAGAGGAATAAGATAGGTTTGTGTGTGTGACTTGGTACTTTTTTATAAGAATTGCTTCTTAACTAATAATTGCTGTAATGCCCCTAAAAAGTCACCCTTAGTAGTTATCCGGAGACACGTGCCTCAGCCTCTGACGCATAGTAGGCCCTCAAGGAAGGGTGTCGGATTTGTACAGAGATCAATGCACCAGAGCTAAGCGTTCAGAAGGGTTAAGATTATAGGAACAGGGGCCCGGTGGGGTCAGCTTGAGAAGACAGAAAGGAAGAGAAATAGAAATGAAGAGAGAAGGTTCTGAGCAAAATGAGTCAGATTTGGGACCTGTACCACTCTTGTAATAAGGAACAAACTTATTTTTTAAGAAAAGAAAAAAACTGTGACTACCAAAACCAATTTTGATTGCTCTTGAAATTCAAAGTCAGACACCCTCCCAACAGATTTAGTATCTGTTGAGAGAAAAGCAAGAGAGAAACATCTCTGCACAGTTTGTGCCCTGCGCCCGACCTCCGGAGAGCCCTCCAGAGCTTACAGCATTCACAGAACAATTACAGGGTTTATTTTCATATTTGGACCTCAGGAATTTCCTGCCTCTAAAGCCTACCTTCTCCTGTCTTGTTTGTTTGTTCGTTTTGGTGCACACTGGTGCCTGCGACATCAAACTAGACTCTAAATTCCTTGAGGGCAGAAATCCCCCCTTGCTCCTCACCCTAGCGCCCTTAGAATTTGGTGACCATGTGTTGAATGTCATGAACTCGGCTTCCCTTGCGGGTTCTGAGCCATCTGCCCGGCCCTGGCTTTCCCTCGTGTCTTTTGCCTCTGCCAAGACTCAGCACCATGGCTTGTTGTTCTAGAGAGACAAGGGGCTGCATTTGGTTGGTCTCTCTCTAACCAGGTGCTACCATGTGTCGCTCTTCCCCAGGGCCCCGGTGTTTTGAACCACGGCCTCTGTGACGGTCAAGAGATGACTCCCAGCCCATCGTAAGTCTCCCCGGGGCTGGCTGCCTGGTGGCGTGGTCCCCCTAATAATAATACTCACCCTTCAACTGCCGCTTCTGCAAGCCTCTTCAAAGCCTTTTACGAACATTAGCTAATTAAGGCACAGCCCTGCCCAGGTGACTACAGTTATAATTCCCACTTTACAGATAGGGAAACTGAGGCAGCTTTTAAGTGAGCTGCCGCAGGCCAGAGTCAGCTTCTGAGCTAGAATTAGAAGTTGCAGGTGCCTAATTCTGTATTTCAGCCGCTATACCCCACACCCTTTTTATTCTAAAGAAATGGTTCCTGGCCGGGCATGGTGGCTCATGCCTGTAATCCTAGCAATTTGGGAGCCTGAGGCGGGAGGATTGCTTGAGGCCAGGAGTTGGAGACCAGCCTGAGCAACATAGAAAGACCCCATCTCTACAAAAAATAGAAAAATTAGCCAGGCTTGGTGGCATGCACCCGTAGTCCCAGCTACCATAGAGGCTGAGGCAGGAGGATCGCTGGAGCCCAGGAGTTTGAGGTTGCAGTGAGCTGTGATGATGCCACTATATTCTAGCCTGGGCAACAGAGCAAGACCCTGTCCAGAAAGAAAGGACAAAAGGGCAAAAAATAAAAATAAAAAGAGAGACAGTGAAAGTTATCTGCCCCCTTCCTGTTATCTGCAGTCAGTACTAGCCTTTCCCGCACCGTGGGCAGGTGGACACAGACCTCCGGCCTAGACACCTCCCCGGCAGTAGCGCCCGGAGCTTGCAGATGAAGGAGGTAGGAGGCAGAGGGTTTGCAGCAGGTGCCCGTGGGGATTAAGGATTTAGCTACTCATTACTGAGCGCTTACTAAGTGCCAAGCCCTGTACGAAGAGCTGGACCACACAATTGCCTTCAATCCTCCTGACAACCCCGCGAGATCTTGTTATCTTCATTTTCAGATGAGGAAATTGAGACTGACGTCAAATGACTTGCCAGAGATCACCCAGCTGGCAACCTGGTAGCTCTGCAACTGGAACCTAGACCCATCTGACCCCCAAAACTCTGCACTCAATCAAAACGTTATACTATCGTGCAGGTATGGTGCTGGGCACAAGATTCTCGCAAAAGCCCCACCTGGAACGCCGGGAGCGAAAGTTCCTTGCGATCCCCAACACTAGGTGCCAGGGAGAATGATGGAGCACTGTCTTTGCAGTCTGGGCTCCGGTGGCGTGGGATGCTGGTGCGTTGTCTCCACAGGGGGAGGAAGAACACACCCTGTGACATTTCCATGAGGCTCTTTCCCCAGACGGGGCTTCCACGCCGAGCGCCTCCCGCAATGGATAAAGGAATCCTGCGATGAGCCTCTGTAAACACCCCCCTGGAAGGCACAAGCCCCCGTGCTGTACACGTTTGTGTCCCTCATTGATCCCCCTGGAGGGGCCGGCTGGGAGGGGAGATGTCACTGTCACCAGAGAGGAAGGGAGGTTTTGCCCAGGGCGCAGTTCAAAGCCAGGAGAGGAGAAGAAGGCTGGAGCCTGTGGTTCTGTGCCTGGGTGTTTTCGATCTCACGTTTCCAGAGAAAACAAGCCTAGGGCAGCCCAAGCTGCGGAGACAACACGGGCATCTGAAAGCTGCCACTCAAATTAATACCTTTCATCTCAGCTTTGATGCCTTCCAAGCCACCACACCTGACCGCGATGCACTGATGAAGTTATCTCACCAGATCGGAGTTTTGGGGAACTGTCAAAGGTCTGCTTCCTTCCTCTGGATGGTGCAGATCGGTGGTTGGAGAGAAAGGGCTTGGGGTGGGCGGCAGGGGCGGGCAGCGGCTGCCATCGTTAATGGTTATGATTATTATTTGCAGAAAGCCCAACTGCACACTCAGCAGGGTCAGAAGCTCCCAGAACATCGTGGGGAAGGCCCCCTGGTCATTCTCAGGGCACCCCTTTGCCAGCATCAGATAACAGCAGGATGATAAGTTTCAGCTACCTGGGCTGGAACCTCTTCCAGCATTTGATCCCAGTTAGGGATCTGATTCCCTCCTAATGCGAGTTCTCTTTGATGTCTGAGATTCTCCTGAAGATAAGGAAGAGTCTTTGGAGGTGACTGCTTGCTCCTGGCCAGCTCTGTGCCCTGCCCGGCTCCGAGTTGACCCCTTAGCATCCCTCAGTTAGGAGTCGCTCCCATCCTGGAAGCCCCCTCCTCAAGCCCCCTATCTCCCCTCTCTGGGGTCTGCAAGAAAGTTTAAAACACCATTTTTTAAAACAAACAGCAAGAAAAGCCTTTCTCTTTTTATATACTAAGGATGTGAGTCTTTAGCCACCAGATAGGAGTCCACTTTTTAAGAAGGTGAGATGTTAAGATTCGGGCTTATGGAAGTTTCCGTGGGTCTTCCCTCTTCCACCGGACAGGATTTCTGTTCTGTCTGTGGCTGTCGCTAACTAGCTGGGCATTGTGTGGCCTCGGGGGTAACTAAACTCAGTACCCTCTTTAATATTCAATCACAAATATTTACGAGATGGGCTGCCGCGAGGCTCTGGGAGCTTGCCTGCCTCCTGGCTTGTTGAGTCACTAAAAATCCCCAAACTGCGGGCGTGAGTTGGGAACCAAAAGAAGAAAACAGACTTTAGGTAGCGAACTCTGCGCTTGAGACTGATCAGCTGCACAGTTGTTTGCAGTGGTTATTGTGGGGCGGGAAGGGGTTTGTTCCAAGTTCTCAACTTCTGGAAACCGCCCCCTCCCCGAAAAATCCCTTACTCATCAAATTAACATGCATACACACATAACCCCCCTCCCTCCAAAAACACCTAAGAACAATTGATAGCTTGGATATGAAAACAAGATCAGATGACAGGGTATGATAAGCCTCCTGGGCTAAGTTGCAGAGACGGGGCATCGAATACCAGCACAGAAGTCACCCTGCCGCTCTGGGCTGTCCTAGCCCCAGTAGAGAGCAGGGACTGTCTTGTCCACCCGGCGACCTGGTTTTTCTGCAAGTAGGAAGGTCGCAGCATTTGGGGAGGTCGGGAACGTTGGATAGGGCGAGCCAGACACATCCTCTGTCTCTGCTGCTTCTCCAGCTAAGAGCAAAGGTGGGTGGGGAGAGAACAAGCTAGACCACAGGGCAAATTCCGACAGGCTCCTCCTGCTTCTCGTTCCTCCTTCCAAAAGGGCGTTCTTCCAGGTTCTGAATCTGCTAAATTCAGAGCAATTCCAATGGACTAGAAAATTCTGGACGAGGTTCTCCAAGGAAACATCCACCACCCCAAGATACGCTCCTGGCTTCTTTAGACCTTTGCAAATATCTCTCCGTCCCCTCCCTGCCCTTCCCCCCCAGGCTCCCTCCCTCTCCTCGTCCCCAGAGCCCTCGGCAGCCCCAGCAGGTGTCTCTGGCTTTTCTCCCTGGGCAAGAGGCAGACGCAGGTGCCTCCTGCCGCTCCCTTTTCCCTCCTAGGGGGAGTGGGCGGCCAGGGAGGTGTCCCAGCCACTCCCTCGGGCCCCCCAGGGCTGCTGGCTTAGGGAGGGACCTCAGCTACCAACTCCTTTCTCAGAGCAGAAGGCTGGAGTCGGTGATCCAGACCACACCCTCCTGAACTCTTTCCCACCAACCCTTCCTGGCCAGGAGGGCTCAGGCCCCACCTCCACGGGGATCTAGAACTCTCCTTCAGAAGCAGAAATTCTCCACAGCCATGTGAGCTCCATGAATCCCACCTCCTACGCTCCATCAGCCTCTGGCTCGGGCTGCCTGCCGTCTGTCCCCGCAGGCCTGCGCTGGGGCGACCCGGAGAGCCCGCAGGAGACAGGCCTGGCCCCGGGGGAGCCGGCGGTCTGTCCCAGGAGCCTGAGGTTTGGGTAGTCAGATTTAGAGACAGCCCCCGAGATTTGATAAAATCTCCAAGTCTTATCTCACCCCTGCCAGAGCAAGACTTGGGGAGGACATACCGCTTCTCTCCGTATCTGATTCCCACACTGGGAAGAGCAGAGGAAAAAGGATTCCTCCGGGACACGCAGGTTGAGGGTGGAAGAGGGCGGTCAGATCTGCTCCATGCAGACGCTCTGCACAAAGAAAGACCTTCAGGTGGGGGATCTTTTTCACCTGCGTGTCGTGTCTGGAGGGTGACGGCAAAAGAAACAATAGACGCAACATGGAGGCCCCTCCAGGAAACAGCGCGCATGTGTGTCTGTGGACTCCTGCCTCGTTTCCCCGTGCACGCAGGGCACACAGGACAGCCCCCCACGCCAGGCCACTGCAGCCCCTCCAGCACAGAGCCGCTGCCCCATACACAACAGGTGGCCTTACGGGGAAGCATCTGGCCTCACGGGGAGGGAGCTGCTAAGGAAAGCGGATTCCAAGGACACACAGAGAGCCCCAGAGACCCCAACCTCCCACACGCGCCTCACAGAAGGCGGCCTAGAGAGGGAAAGGCAACCGGAAGGGGCCAGTGCTCCCAGGAAAGCCTGCCCAGAGGATGCCGTGACACACAGTTAAAAGAAAAAGGGACAGGAAGGCGAGAAGGGGTCAGTGGTGGTGACAAAAGGGGCCCAGCCTAGAAATCCACCCAAAAGAAAGGGTCCTGGAGTTTAAGATAATTATGATTTTTAAAAGACCAAAAGAGTTCATTGTTCTAATCCGGGATTGTTGACTTTTTTTTTTTACCACGATGATGATGTCTGTCATGCCCCTGGCCCCTCGGGGACGTCCAAGCCGCACGTGGCCTGTGTCTATTCCATTCTGGATGGGAACAAGCTCAAACCTTGGTCAACTAGGCTGAGCTTGCGCTGAAATTCCAAGAGATTCCAGCTCCTTTCTGCCGAAAATCCAGTCACTAGATGCTTGGGTAAACAGGACATTTTCCCAGAAGCAGTCGATCAGAGATTTGGGGATTCTTCTTGAAGACAGTCACTCATGATTAAGCGTCTGGCTGCATCCCTTCTTCCAAGATCTGTCTGCAAGGCAGGATTGCTCCACCATGAATGTGGACTCTCCGTGGTGTTTCTTCTCATTGAATGCATCTTTCTCACCCAGAGCAGTTGACAATCATCTTATACTCTACACAAATGTTCCAGGAGTCAAGTTGAGAACTGACAAACACTTCATTTTACGGGCAGGGAAACTGAGGTACTGAACAGGGAAGTGTTGCACCTTAGGGATGATGAGAGCCATAGCAGAGAAGACTCCTCTTCTCCGGAAGCCTGCCTGTGACCTGGCGTCTTCAGAGTCCAGGGTCTGCGGGGCAAAAACTTCAACTTCCCTTTGTTAAGCCCTCCAGGGAGAGTGGGAATGTCTGTACCATTGGATCCTCTATGTGGGGTCAACCCAGGCTGAGCTTTTCACATCCTTCCTGAGAGTATGTAAACCATGAAATGTCACCATCTTCTAGAAATGCTGTTTCTTACCTCTACACTTCTTGTAAATTTTCTTAAAGCAATAGAACTATAACCACATGAAGTAAAATTCCAAAATTGCTTGTGCAACTCTCAGGAAAGTACTAGCCTCCTATCCACAAGTTGAATGTGATCGAAGAGTACGTAAATTCGATCTAGAAAGGCCTACAGAGACTCCTCAGGCCATACTTCTGATTAGACCGATGTACGAAGGGTGTCCAAGGGCTATATGACTAGCCCGAGAGCACCCACCAGGAATTGACTGAACCAGCATTGAATCCAGGCTTCTTAAGAAGACGAAATTAGCACTACCAGAATTAGGCAGCCCTTCTGCACTGGCTTATATAGAATTATGCTGTGAGCACAGTGCTGGTTAGTTTTACTGCACTCACAACCACAATTTGAGTTCTATAATACTGTCAGCAACATCACCTTTGGGGTAAAAAAAAAAACAACAAAAAAACAGTGGTCCCAAAGTCTCAAGAGAAAATATGATATTGGGGTTCCTAATAATACCAACAAAGCAGGGATGCCTTAATTCCTGCAAATTCTGCACTATCGAACTTACATTGAATTTTTGGAATGATAGCATTTGCATACACTGGGAAGTTGATTGTATAAAGGAATCCTATGGTGAATCCTTCTTATTAGCAAAGCATCTTTTTGCAAAGCAAAGAATTCCTCCTAATGTTCATAAATAAGTTTTACTTAAATGGAAGCATGCACCTATATGGACAGCTAATCTCCATATTGTTCTAAGCCCAGCTCGGATTCCGTAAAGGACGTTACTTTGGGAGCAGCATGGGAAGAACGCCTTTGGGGTAGGAGCAGATCGGGAGAGAAATCAGATAGAGTCACTTCTTTCCTAACTTGCCCCATCTTCGAGCTATCTCTTGACCACAGCAAAGCCTCAACCATAATGCCCCAAATAAAGATTTTGGAGGAATTTTGTGGGTAGAAAATAATTACTAACAGCATAGACAAGAAAGCTTGTCTTATGGTCAAGAATATATAGCATCAAAAGGCAAATATTCACTCATTCCCAGAATTATTCCAAAGGGAGGACATGTGCAGGGAAGATCCTACATAAATGCAGGAAAGATGAAAAGGAAGTCAGAAATTGATCAAGAGATTAAACCCATCCTAGGAGCCCAATAAATATTTTCAGATTGATTATCAAGTTGGTTTGTTTGCTTGCCTGCCGATTGGTTGGTTGATTGGTTGGGTGGTTTTAAATGAAAATTATAAAGAAAAATGAAAAGACCAGGAATTGCTTTAAGGGTAAAACAAAGTCCGGTACATTCACAGGAAAGGGATGGCCAGTTTCTCCGTCTTCCCCAAAGAATACCAGTGAGAAATCCGGAGCACAAAGAAAGGCTAGTGCTATGCTGGAGTTCTCTGATTACGAAAGCAATACAGGTGCAGTGGCTCACACCCGTAGTCCCAACTACTCAGGAGGCTGAAGCAGGAGGATCGCTCAAGCCCAGCAGTTTAAGGTTGCTGTGAGCTACGACGATGCCACTGCACTCTAGCCCAGAGGACAGAGTGAAGCCCTGCCTCAAAAAAAAAAAAAAAAAAAAAAAATTCATTGCAGAAAATCTGGAAAGGAAAATATAAAGAAGTAGGAGCCCCCATAATCCCACCACACAAGTAGCCTCTGCTAATACAGGGGCGTATTTCCAGAGCTCTCCAAAGACAGAAAACGTTCTTTGCCTTCTGAAATGGTACAAACAAGCGCCTATGCAGAGGCAGGATGTTTTACTTCCACATCTAGGAACCCTCGGTGCTGAGCTCTAGTTCCTGCCGTCTGAGACCTCGCATTCCGTGTGGCATGATGACGAAAGCCTAGGACCTGGAAAATAACAGCCCCGCATTCCCAGGGCCCCCTGCCCCACCCCCACCCGGAGCAGCTGGGCCTAACCCCGGGGAGCCGGCGCCCGGCCCCATCTCCACCTTGCCCTTCTGCAACGTGAGCCATCGTCCAGGTGAGGGTGGGGCGCGCCCCGTCCTGACAAATGGGGAAGCATCACCCTGGGGCACTCTCAGCTCCTAAATCGAGTTCTCAGTTCAGGGAAAAAAATAAACCAAGAGAGGAATTTTCCACCGCCCCATTAATCATGAGAGCGGCAGGCCGGGCGCAGGAAACTCCGAGGCAGACATTCCAGGTCGTGGGACCCCCCCAGCCCCACTGGGCGGTACCACGTCCCTGGTGCAGTGGCTGTCCACTGCATGGACCTTACTGATGTCCGTTGGTGTGAACAGTCCCTAAGTATTTCCTACCTAATCCGTAGCTGCAGTGCAGGCCCGGTGGCCTCACCTCTTTGCACAGCTCCAGGAGAAGAAGCAACTTGAAGAGTGTTAGAGGAAACTCCTGGCCGGACCTCTTCCTCATCTCGGGGTCACCGGGTCTGACAGATCCACCTCTGAGACTCAACTCCTTTTTTGCTCATGAGACACTTTGGAAGAGCAGGAAAGAGGTCACTCCACCACCGACTAGCTGTGTGAACTTGGGCAGCTTACTCAACCTCTCTAAGCCTCTGTATCCAAATCTGTAAACAATAATAGCATTTCCCTCGTAAAGTTGTTATGAAGACTCCGGGAGGCAACACACAGCCTGGCACGTAAACACTTAGTGGATGTGCATTGTTGCTATCCAGCAACTCATTCATTCAACAATTATGTATTGATAACCAACCTACCCCCAAGGTTTCTGCCTTCGGGGGTGTCATTGTGTAGTTGGGGAGACAAGTGTTAAAAACAAGCAATGATTGCATCCCATGATGGCCTCACAGGGGTGTGTATCATAATCACTCTTTAGGAGACTATCACGTATATCTTCCCAATAAGGCTACAAGGTGGACATTAGTGTGCCCATTTTACAGATGGTGAGTCTGAGGCCCAGAGGTCACGATGTAGACATGAACCCAGGTCTTCTGAGTCCAACTACGGTGCTCCTGATCCACATTCACTAGTTCCTTTTATTCGTATTTTTTTTTTCCTCTTACAAGGCTCACCTTATAAGTTCTGGTGGACTCCCTGCGAGTAGCTCAGATGACCACCGATGTGGACCATGGCTTTAAATCTGAACACGACTCACCCCTGATGGGATTGGCTGTGCCAGCCTGATGCAAAACAACCTGCAGATCCTCATCAGTCTCATCGCTGGGGCTGTTCTTTGTCATTATAAAATTGCAACCCTGAATGTCACTCTGGGCCATATGGCCCCAGGACTATAAACGGCCACCAGGCCTTCACTGCTGATGGCTGCCCCTCACGGCCTGACAGTGATGATTAAACATGGCCTATTAAAGGGACCATAAAGCAGCCAGACATGCCGCTCGGATGAGCAGAGTGGAGCGCGGACCCTGGGCCAGATTTTCCTGTCTCTCGGGGGAGTCTCTCTCTCATCTTTCAGAGAGGGAAAAACTTCCTGCAATGAGAGTCTGGCCGGGTAACCCACAGGAGGCCTTGGGACAGGCAGGGACAGAGGCGGCCGGGACACAGATGCCCGCGATCCCACCTCAAGCTGGCAGTGCAAAGCCTTCTGATAGCCGCCCGACTCCAAAGTCAGAGGTCTATTCTCTCTCTTCCACCCTTGACTGCGGCAACATTTC
Source organism: Indri indri (assembly GCA_004363605.1). Lineage (NCBI taxonomy): Eukaryota > Metazoa > Chordata > Mammalia > Primates > Indriidae > Indri > Indri indri. Next base: position 12,325 of record RJWJ010004762.1, on the reverse strand, counting down.
GCTTTCCTTCTTGAAAGGTCTCCTCTCCTGGCTTCCGGGAGGCGGCAGTTCCCGATTCTCCTCTCGCCTCCCAGACGGCTTCTCTGCCTGCCTGGCCCTGTTCTCTTGCCTTCCACCTCTTCAATGGGCGCGACCAGGACAGCACCCGGGGGCGAGGGGCTCCTGCGATGCTGCCGGCAGGCTGTGCTCGTGCTGGTGCTCTCGCTCCTGCATGCAAAGCCCTTGCTCTGCACATCGCGCTGCCTGATGAAATCCTACTGAAATCCACATCCAGTGACCCTCGCTCTCCAAAGCCTTCCTTGGTCTCACCCTTTGCAGCCCATCTTCCAGCTTGCACCTCCCTTTTCCCACTGAACAGTATTGCCAGCTACTGCGTAATTCACCTTCCCTGTAGATTCTAAGCTCCTCCAGGGCAGGGGCCGAGCCTTTTACTTCTCGGCATCCTTCCTGGAGCCCAGGTGGTGCGTCGTGCGTGTGCTGACTCTCAGTGAGCACTTGTGGATCCCACAGCTGGAAAGTGTTTTAATCATGGGCTGTATCTGCAGAGTCCTAGACTCAAACATCTTGGTCACAGACATCTTTGCTTTTTGGGGTTTTTTTGTTTTTGTGTTTTGGGGTTTTTTTTTGAGACAGGGTATCACTTTGTCACCCCAGCTAGAGTGCAGTGGTGTCATCATAGCTCACTGCAACCTCAAACTCCTGGGCTCAAGCGATCCTTCTGCCCTAGCTTCCCAAGTAGCTGGGACTACATAGGGACACACCACTACACCCAGCTAATTTTTCTATTTTTTTGTAGGAACAGGGTCTCACTATGTTGCTCAGGCTGGTCTCGAACTCCTGGCCACATGCAATCCTCCCACCTTGACCTCCTAAAGTGCTGTGATTAAAGGCATGAGCCACCACACCAGCCAACATCTTTGTCTTGAAAGACATCTATGTGGCAGTATCAGCTTAATTTTCAAAGGTATTCAATATATTGATAATTGGGCCTTTCTAATAATAATAATAATAGTCACCATTTGTTGAACATCTGCTCTCTGCGTTGCACTAGTCTAAATGTTCTACCCATGTTATCTCACCTAATCCTCATAAAAACCCCCATTTTACAGATGAGAAAATATTAATATATTTTCTACAGCCTAAAAATACATGATTCGCTGATTCTCCACGCCCACTGCCACAGCCCTACTTAAGCTTTGGAAGAGGGGAGGTAAATGGCAATGAGCCTTGGTGCCTAATTTTAAGAATATCTGAGATTCCGCAGCCACTAATTCTCTTTATGAAGAGCCGCTCGTATGGAATTTGCCGCTGCTATTAATCAGCTCTAGCCACGAGTCAATACGCTATCAGAGGCAAGAGAAGCAGCCAGACCTGTTTGTCTTAATGTGTCTGAATCGTTCCTTGTTCGGCGTTGGAGTTTCATGCCTCTCTCATACCGCTGGGGCACCACTGAGGCAGAGCACACTGTCTCAGATGTAGAGGACACTGTGCTTTTACAGATTTTTTTTTCCTTTCTAGGATGTAATTGAATTATTATGCATACAGAGTTGTCATATATGACCACACAGTTTGCCTTATTCACATAGAAATACATCTCCCAAAAGTGCAGAAGAGAAAGTATGTTTCTCCTCTCTGCCTCTGGGATTCTAAGACTGCTCTGTTTGGGAGAGTCAGAGATCTGAGCCCTACGTGATGGCAGATCGCAGCCCTTGCCTGAATACTTTAGGAAACTAGCCTAGCTAAGAGTTCGAGGACTGATTAGCCCTTACATAGAGTCCAGGGACTCTTCTCAGCCTCTCTGTGCTCCACGGGGAAGGATGCGGCCAGCATGTGCACAGAGCCAAAACCCAGGTACAGAGGGGACAGGACACTCCCCTAGGCCTGTGTCACCCAAGGGACCAGGGCCCTGAATCCCCTGAGTCCTTGTCAAAACTGGTCCTCCCCCCAAACACCAGCGAATCAGAGTGGATCTCACATCCTTTTCCTCCAGTGAGTTTAGCTCTACTTCAAGAGAGGGCAACCCTAAAAAAATATTCTCTTCTCCACCCAAATACTGAGCTCCTGATATCTGCTCTGACGCAACAGGAAAAAAAATACAGGCATTTCGGGACAGCGAATAAACCTAAACGAATGTACATTTGGATTTGGAAGGCCAAGATGGACACACGAACAAGTGAACACCGGCACACCCGCTGAGGAAGATGCAGGCACACACTCTCCCCGAGGTACACACCCGCTTCTGTGACTATCCTCCGTGTGGCTTGAACCGGATTCTATTATCGCAGGCCAAGACCTCGATAGTGCTGTTTGATCTGCACGTTCCTTTTCTGAGAATCCTGAGTACGTGTGCAGCTCACGTCCAGGGCGATGTCCACACCACCTGTAGCTTACGCTCGAAGCCAAGAGTGTGTTTAGATGTTGAGCCAAATAGCATGATGCCTTATAGTATTTTTAAAATATTTTCCAATTATTTGACTAACAAGCCCTGGGGTTAACAAAATAGGCCACGACGGAGCTGACAACACTTTCTTATCGATACCCCCCCCTCCCCCCAGAGGACCCAAAAGCTGTAATTGCCATGGTATTCCATGTCCGGAAAGGAGAAAACCGTAGCCCAAGAGAAGTTAGCCCCTCGTCTGGGATCAGGTAACAGGCGAAAGTTGGGATAGAGAAGGAGCCTCTCTAACATTCTGCATATTTTTCATCACTCTCGTTCAGAAACCTAGTGGTTCCAAGAGGAAGAAAAGAGAAGTTGCAGGATCAAATCCAAGCCCTTGGCAGATATCCATTTCTCTTCCTACTCGTGATTTTTGCTTTTGCCTTTTTATAGCACTGACAGAGAAAGAAATACCGATGAAAACCTGAATTGTACTTAGCGTTGCTCTACCAATCCTTAGAACGCTAGGATTTTTTTAAAAGGAATTTCAGACATCAGACATTGAGGAATTTGACTCTGTTGACCACTTCCTGGTGGGGAGCAGCCTCCACGTTCCTGTTTATTGCCTTTGCACAACTGAGTCTCTCACCATCTATCCCATAACTGCATTTATAAAGTCCAGTAGCCTCTTGGAAGGCAAGCTGTTGTGAGTTTCATTTAGTTTGGGTTTATTATGAATGCATCAGTTTGTTTGATGGATATAATTTATGGTAAAGCCAACCTGGAGCCACTATGGACACAGTATGGGATAGTTTGGTTTCAGACGGTGCACTGGTTCCAAGAGTCAGCAGGACACTGAGTCATAACACCCAGTCTTATCTTGGGATGTCACAGAGAGTAACCAGCCTTCTTCACAGCCCCCCAAAACACGCAGTGGTTGGCCTTCCCTGAGATGCAAGACCGGCCTTCAATCCTGGCTTCCCATGTAACTCACGTGGTCTGAAACACGCCTGGAGACAGAAACTCATTCCTCCCAACGCTCCTCACTGCTCACACTTTCCTCCCAGGACCATCCCCACCTGCCCTCCACGCTGACTCCAGAACATTCTCCAGAACACTCTGTTTATCTTGAATAAATTAATTGGAATCATCTTCCAAAGCAGTGGATTTGGGGTCGCTCAGCATCTCACCCGCCCCACTGCCACCTTCGCCCACAAATAGGTGAGAGCAGTTTTCAAGTCCTCTTCTCAGGGACCGTGGGATCCTCAAAGGGCAGAGCTAGCATGAGGCAGATGTCTCTCTGGAGCCCTCTGCTCTCCCTGTCCAAGGACATCTTTCCTGCTTTAACTAATTCTCGCCAGGTAATCCACTGGTACCCCAACACCAGAAAGCTTGGGAAGACTTCAGTGTTAAAAGGATGACAACAACACTTCAACACCACGGGCTGAATTGGTGCCCAGCGTGGTTCTGAGGACATTACAGTAGCATTTCTCTCAATCCCCACGATGACTAAATGCACGGAAGAGCCCTCGTCTCAGATGAAGCAGTTGCAGCCTCGGGAGGCTCAGTAACGTGCTATCAAGCGACAGGGCCAGAACCTGCCCCCGGGCCACCTGCTCTCTAGCGCTGTGCTACAGCCAGAAAGGTGAACAGACAGGCAGCTGCCTGTTCCGGAGCTGACCTTGGCCTTGGCGGCCCCGTTTGCAGGTTAAGGGGGTCTCTCTGGCCCCCGTCATTATCTCCTCCCAGTCTCCCACCTGACAGGCGGCTCTGCAGAGTGTGCCCTTCCGGCTTTCCCCCTCCGACCCCAAACCACAGGCACGACTGACAGGCAGCCTGGCGGACCCTTTGTGAAAGGTGCCCGCACATGCCTGGTCCTCCCTCACCCTCATTCTCCCTCCCGAGGCAGCAGCACCCCGGATCCGGGCCCTGGAGATCCCGTTGTGACCACCACCCAAACTGGCTTCTGGGCCACGCCCAGCAGGCCTTGGGGAGCAAACCAAGCACACCCCGCGGGGCAGTACACAGCATCGTAGGGTGGAAACAGACTTCTGAAAGTCAGTCCTCATATGAATTCCGTTCAGCCCCCGGAGGGGGAGCAAACCATGTTAAGCCCACCACCCCTACCTCCACCCCGACGCCCCAGACAGAGAAAGCAGGATTGGGATCAAACCGAAAAGCAAACAAACAAATTAAAAAAAAAATCCCTGCTTCCCTATCTAGGCCCTCATATAGTCCTGACAAGGCCAAATCCTATTAACCGAGATTAATTAGCCAGTCGCTCTCAGATCCAGGACGAAAGGCGAGAGGCATGCACACTGTACCTCTATTAATATTATTATGGTTATAATTATATCTTACGGCAGTTCCCTAACCTCTACTGCTCAACAGTGGTTAATTTCTCCATTATAAAAAGAGGGTTCTTTTATTGGACTGAGTGTCCCGGGATGAATTTGGTTGAGTTTTACCAGCCTAGGCGTAACTACGGGAGGCAAGTCTCCACATGGTGCCTGAACCCCGTTATCTGCCCAAGCGTGTGGGCGAGCAAGCGCCTTGCAGGACAATGACCACTCTGTCAGGGACGGGCTGTCCAATAGGAAACACATCCCGCTTTGGCCTTGGAAGGGAATTTTAAAACCAGAGCCTTCCACGCCGGAGACGAAGCCGGGCTCCCGAACACTGCCAATGACCACCAAGCGATCGAATCCAAACTTAACCTGCCCCTGCCAAGAACATTCCCCAAGGGATGCCCGGCCCTGAGCACCATGGCTGTGAGCTTCAACCCCCGTGCTGACCTTTGCCTGAGATGTTGAGCAAGTAACAACCTCTTGGGAGGGAGGGTTAAATGGTTAGGCCGCCTTACAAGGAGCAACTGCAAGATAATCACTCAACAGAAAGGACCAATGAAAAGAGCTCTAAAAAAGAAAAGAAAAGAAAGGAAAAATCCAGAAGTCTGGGTACACATGAGCTCAAGACACTTTCTGCAGCTTCTATTTTTGGGTTGAGGGGGACGGCTCTGCTAGTTAGAAAGCAGAGGGTGGCAACGGGGCTGTGCAGTGAGCGCTTCTGACTAGCTATGAGTTAATCACTTAGTTTAGCTTCTCTAAGCCCCTTTGTCCTCATATGTAAAACAGGGCTGATCAATAATAATAGCGACATCATATGTTGTTGGGAGGATTAAGCGAGAGCGCTCACTAAAGCAATAGAAAGTGCTCAAAATTCAGGGCGGCCACGAAGTGTGGAAATATAGGGGAATACATGCATGGTTCATTGATATCAATTTCCTTACGTGATAAAATAATTTCTCTGTTTCCAGACTTGGTGGCCACCTTGTGCATTAACTGATAACTATTATTCAACAAATGAAACTGTGCTAGGTGTTGAAAGATATCTCTTCCCCCAAATACCACATCTTCCCTGGTGCCTGGAATTCCCACAGGATGCATTTGCTTGGTTTATGTTTGAGGGCCCCCCCGAAAAAGGCTCCTTTTACATGCAAAACTCAACAAAGAACGGCAACTTTGAAGCCATTAAGAGTCACCAATATCTTAGCTCAAAAGAATGCATGGGCTCAGAATTAGGAACACAGCTCAGGTTTGTTGTCAGAGGGAAGGGTCCGTTGACATGGGCCCAGAGAGCAGGCTCTGCTTGCATCCGGGTTCTGCAGCTGAATGGGGAACAGCACCAGCCTCATGGTGTGGCGACAAATACCAAAAGGGAGTAGGTGGGTGGCCAGAAATCAGGGGGGTGAAAGCAAATCCAAAGCAAACTTCACCTTCTTGAGTTAGTCACCTCTTCCTAATCCATCTCTTGGCACAACTCGTGGTTGTTAAGGTCACCATCCCACAATGTAAACGCCTACTCTAGCCTATCAACCTGCAGGAAAATATCAAGTTTTTAAAAGCGGAAGGTCGTAGTTCATCCCCCACGGCAGTCCGTTCCGACAGTGACGTGAGACGCTTTGGTGGGATTTCTGCATAGTGGCGAAGAAGCACCAATATCACTGGGAACCCGTCTCAGACGTGGAGAAAGATATCCCTCCACCCCTTCACACAGCCTCAAATAAGCTACGGACTATTTTGTTTTGTTACTGAAGACTTCTGCAAAGGATTCTCCAGACGCACCAGCCCTACGCTCGCTGAAGCCACGTCTAGGCCACAGCTAGCAGCAGGGTGGTGCCCGACATGAAGCCGGAGCCGTAGTAATTACAGGGCAGAGAGGTTGGTCTGCAGGGGTGCGTGGGGCTTCTGTATTAGACATTCCATATTTCATGTGGACAAGTTTGATCCTTTAAGCTCTGAAAACACCCAGAGGGCAAACTGTCAGCACCAGGCACAAGCATTTTGCCCTGAACAAAATGACCTTTGAGTTCTTAACTGGTTTCATATTTTTCAGGTCCCTGCATACGTATTCCTCTTTGGTCACTTCCTAACATCTTAAATGCATTTCTTTGCTGGTAGGCTTTGCCCTCTCTGGCCAACTGCCCCTGATTAACATCTAGTCTGCAAACCCTGTAGAAATGTAATCCTTAACAAAATGGGAGAGTTCCCAGCAAGCCAACACGTTGTATCGATTTGCAAACTTCAGCCCAATTTGAGCATCTTTTCTCACTAAATTACAGCTGTCTGTCTTCAGGAAAAATTTCGTGGTTTGCTTCTACAATCAAGCTGGGGACTCTTTCTGGTCACATCCTGGACGGACATTAAATTCACTGACTGATGGGTACAAAGCACAATTAGACTTGTAAGGGGACATCCACTGACAAAAATGAGACTTTTTTTTTTTTAAGATGTGAAATCAAGGTGACAACTACCATTAGGGACATCTCTATCTAGAAATCAAACATCTTTTTCTCAGTGGTAAGCCAATGCAGTATTTCCCTTAAGTTTAAGGCTTACACTGTGGGCTTTTCTTTTCTATTCTTTATGTTTAACGCTAAGAACAGATATACCAACAGTCTCACAATCTAGGACAGGCCCTTGGGGACAGGCTTCCCGTGTCCTTGGGTAACTCAGACACATCCCAGAGCTTCAGTTTCTGGGGTCGCGGCAGAGAGGAAACACAGGCTGACGGTCTACCTTAGAGGACCGCGCTGATGGAAAAAGTGGACGGGTACACACCTCTTTCTCTCCTCTGCTTTCACCTTTGGCCGGCCAGCTGGCTCCGCGGGCAGACGTTCCGCCAGCACGCTTCTATCTGGGGTAATGGAAAGCAGAGACACCTAATCCCCAAACTTCATCTTAGACATGACTGTAGTTTAAAACCTCTCCCTTCGTCAGAGCTGCTCGCGATCAAACAGGCGGGCACTGGAGTTGCCTCCCTTCCTTGCCCGCCTTCGACAGACTTGTGCTCCGTGGCAGAGGACTGGGCCGGATCTGGACTCTGGAAGGAAAAGTCGCAGCACCGTCCACACGCTGGACGGTCGGGCTCCGATGGAATCAGGGTGTGGGGCATCGGCCGGGCTGCGGCCGAGTGAATTAAACTCCGAGTTCCATCCCTTCAATCCCTTCATGCGGCCCACAATCCCATTTAGAGAGCCCAGGAGGCAGCTCCAGGCCCCCTGATCCAATTAGGAAGGCGCGGCCCTCCCGTCTGCGTGAGCTCCCCAGCTTGCTCCACCAACCAGCCAGAGCCACACGCAGGATTTAATTGTTCTCAGGCACATCTTGTCACCCCAAAGAGACTGTAAACCTCTTAAGGGAAGGGTTGACTTCACACATAGTTGGATTAGCTGCTCACTTACTTGGTATAATTTATTGGGAGCTGAGAGAAGGCTGTTTCCTGCAACTCACCCACCGCGGGTCTCTGAGTCATTCTTTAAAAAAAGCCTTTCATTGGGTTGAAATGCTGTCATGAAAATGCCTTCATTTATACCCAATTAAAAGCGGCAGAATAACAGAGCTTTCCGTCGTTTGATTACCCTCCACCATTGTAGAAAGGCCCCAGGTAGCAAGAAGAGGTTTTCCTTCCTGCCCTACCAAGAGTTCTCACATGAATGTCTCAAGATATTCATCATAAAATGAAAAAGATCACACTCTCTCATCTCACTTTGGGGTCCAAAGAACAAGAGTCACCCCATGAGATTAGAAGTCATGTATAAAATCACCCTGGGCTTGGGTAAAGGAATTTCATTTTCTTATTTCTGTAACCAATACCTTGGTATCAGGTAGACCTACAGTCAGTGAAGCCAACTTCAATCGATTAATGCTTTAGGCAAATAAAGACATAATCGTGGGGCTGGGCACAGTGAGCCACACCTGTAATCCCAGCACTTAGGGAGGCCAAGATGGGAGGATCACCTGAGGCCAGGAGTTTGAGACCTGCCTAGACAACATAGCAAGACCCAATCTCTACCAAAAAATAAGGAAAAAAAAAAGTGGCTGGGCATGGCAGTGCACACCTGTAGTCCCAGCTACTCAGGAGGCTGAGGCAGGAGGATCACCTGAGCCCAGGAGTTGGAGGCTGCAGTAAACTATGATGACACCCACTGCGCTCCTCTAGCCTCAGCAACAGAACAAGACCCTGTCTCTAAAAAAAAAAAAAAAAAAAAAAGACATAATTACGGGCCCCATCTCCAGCTTGGGACGGCTCCCATTTTTTGACAAAAGATGAGTAGAAGATGTGACAACGGAAGCAAGAGGTCAAAGAGATGCAAGAACGGGGTCCTGAGCCCAGGAATGCAGGCAGGCTCCCAAAGCCAGAGACGGCAAGGTAACCGATTCTCACCCAAAGCCTCCGAATGGAACCAGCCCCGCCGACACCGTGACTTCAGCCCAGTGAGGCTGATTTCGGGCTTCCGACCTCCAGAGCCATGAGAGAATACACTTGCGCTGCTGTCAGCCACCGGGTTCGTGGTGACATGTTACAGCAGCAACAGGAGACTGATACAGACGCTGGTTCCAAGGAGGCACGGCGCTGGACGTGCAGGAAGGGTCTGCCCAAAGGCCAAAGACTGCTGCTCCTGTGGGGCTGTCACCAGGCCTCTGAGGAACTGCGGGCACACCCCGTGTGCCTCACAGCCCCCCACCACCTCCCCCCTGGTGAGAATGGGGTCAGATTGGAAGCCATTGTGTCCAATGGGTGGTTTCTGTTTCTCCTGGGAGAAAGGAACCTATGTTCAAAGCAGCATAACATTGGCACTCGCGTATTCAGCAAAACGTATTAAGCGTGTTTCACGCCGGCCACTGTGCTACTCAGTGAGGAACAAATGAGACCCAGTGACCTCCCAAGGCTGGTGACCCTCCTGTCGGGTCCAGCTCTGCACTCTGCTGGCTTCAATCTGCACCCCTCCACCTCACAGGGGTGTGATTTTGGGCAAGTTACTTACCTACAATTTTCTTACCCCTAAAATGGGAGTAATAAGAATGCAGTGAGAAGATCCACCTGCAGAGCGTGGCACCATGCTCGTGCTCAGTGGAAACGCCAGCTGCTATCTGCCATGGTGCGACCTGTCACCAACTTTGTTCGTTAGCCCCTGCGTGCTGAGTAAGAACAGCCTCCAGCCCATTTTCTCAGTCTGATTCCTCTTGTCGTCCCATCTGAGCGAGTCCCAGGTGTTGGACTGCACGAAGCAGTCCCCCTGTCTTTCCAGGACGGCCCACAGCTCCAGGCAGCCGCCGGGAGTCCTGAAGTCCGGTCTTCAGAAGCTAAATCTGATCAGCTGCCTCCTGGGAAATTCAGGATTCTCCCAAGGAGGCCCAGCCTGCTTGACTGCACCCCAGGTCACTCCACCACGAGGGAGCCCAAAGATTCAAAGTGAAGGACGGGGTTGCTTCATGCACTCGGGTCTCAGATTCATAAAAGACAGGTCAGCTTGCGTGCCTAGCACAGGACCAGCCTGCGTGGTGGAGGAGAACTCGCAGAACCTCTGACTCAGAACGAGCAGGTTGGCCCTGCAGAGAGCCAGCCAGCCTCTGTTCCGCGTCGGCAGTGACCGTGGGTAGGGGGGCAGTGAAAGCTGCCGATGTGTCCGGAGCCATGAGAGTTGCCTCTGCCAGTGCTCACGCGGTGCCCAAGCTGTCCTTGGGATGGCCCGGGGACAGCCGTCCCGGCGAATAGGCCTGGAGCCTCCGCTAACAATAAGGACGGCAAGGGCGGCCACCTTTTACAAGGTGGCTTTTATTCAACAGCCCCTTCAGGTTCATGGAGTGGAGTTTGATGACCCTCGGAAAGCAAACGCTGGTGCCAGGCCTCCCCAGAGCCTCCCCCGGGGGCCGTCGGATTCACAGAGGCATTCAAGGCAAACTTTCAAAACACTGGACTACACATGGCCAATTCGTCAGCAATGAAGAAAATCCTGTCGCTTCTCCTTTTAAAGCACCACCGTTTTGGTGCTTTACAAGTTTGGTCAATAAATAACTAATTCTATAATCAGAAAAAAAAGGAAAAAAAACTTTCATTTTCTGGAAGTTTCTTATGCTCGCAGACTCTCCCTTCCCCCAACACACACACACACACAAAACAGATTGGCTGGTTTCTTTGGCAATTACCAGGCAGTTTAGGCATTGTGCAGACCAAATCTCTGCAGTGGGGTCCCCTCTGGATCCACTCACTGAATGAGGACCCAGCCCTGGGAGCCAGTGGCTTTGACCTCCACACTCTACCCCTGAACGATGCGATGCTCGGCCCAAAGCTGCTTCCTGAGAAACACGAACGCTCCCCCAGGTGTTTTTGAAACACATGTCTTTGGGGCTCTAGCTGGGGACCAGGCTCCACCAGCAAGAGCAGAGGGGTGAGCGCATGGCTTTTGTTCAGTGTGAGACCTGCGGGGGGCGGGGCGGGGGGAGAGGGCCACTCTCCAAACCCCGGCGCCAACGTGCAGCCTGCCAGACTATGCACACAGACATGACAGGGCATTGTCAAAATGCACCACAGACAATGTAGCTAATGGACCAGGGTCCCCTGCAAAGGAGCTCAAGGGAGAGTCAGGAAGCGGCCAAGTCTTTCAGACTCTGCACAGAGCACCCTAAAAGGAACAGCTTTTTCGAGCATTGCTCTGTTTCCTCTGTTTATCCTGTTCTCCAAAGAGAAAGAGAGAAAGGACAGGGAAAAGGAAAGACCAGACTCCAACTGTATCCCTAGAATAGCCTGTAAGCAATTCGGGCAGGATCTCTCCACACAATGGACGAGGGAAACAAGAGCCGGGCTGCCAAAATCAGCAGGACAAGCGAGTCCTGTGTATTTAGCTCCAGAGGAGCCCGGACACGTCGCGGAAAGAGCAGAGACGCTGAAGACTGAGATGCTGACTCCTATCCTGGGTTGACAGTCATAAAATACAAGTTAATTTGCAGTTCCCAAGATAGCACTAAGGACAGATGGGCGTGGAACTACCCCAACCCATCTGGAACCTTCTGGGCTACTCTAGCTCCAGGCTTTTCAAACACCCTGGCCAGAATTCCGGCAGGGGGTGTGAGGAAGCCTTTCCTAATAAAGGATGCTCTCAGAAATAGTAATTATAATAAATCCAATGGAATCATGGTATTTTTGCTCTCACATGGGTCTTACAGAGCATCTCGTCTAATTACATAGATGAGGAGCCCACTCCCAGAGAAATCAGACAAGTGGCCTCAGATAGTTCCGTTAATTCGTGGCAGAGCCAGGAATGAAGCCCAAGTTTCCTAGGACAATAGTCGAAACAGGTTGGAATGATCAATGAGTGTCTCAGCATTCCAGGGTTTTCTCTTCCCCGGGCTCTTTGCAAAAGGCGTAGACAAGTCAAATCTGAGGGTGTATTTGCCCCGCTGGAGCAAGATGGCATCAACAAAAATGGAAATGTTTTTCAGAAGTTTGCTTCTTTTACAAGTGCAGAACAGGGGCGGCGTGTTGCTCAGCTGATTTGGATAACGGCTAGCATTTTTGTCTTGTGGTAAGATTACAGGCCATCGTTCAAATGTATTCTTTTGGTCTTTTAATCTCTCCTGAGCTCGGAAATTGCAGAGAGGCCAGCAA